>JAPFFP010000009.1:7182053-7195765 GCA_026153255.1 Solanum medicagineum | reverse complement strand
ATCTCAAATTAAATTAAAAAAAATACAATTATGCATACGTTGCATGACTTGAACTCACGACCATGTATTCAAAACTTCTAAACAATGCATAACGTTTCATTACCTCCACAACAACCTTTTTGTTTTTGTAGATTTGATTGACTAGAACATTGTCATCTTGAATGTTGTCTATTATTTCTACATTATTATCCTCCTCTGACATATATGATTGAATTGGATTCAAGCTCAGTGGATCTCTCATTGCAAATGACTGTGTCGAACATTGATCATCCACATCATAGAAAATGATTTTCGTGCAATTATTTACACACGTTACACACAAAGGATGGAGAAGAAGTCAATGTTGATTTTTTTAATCCAAGTACACTTGCACGCCCACATTGTTATGTATGTGCATTGGTGGGGATTCGTTTGTGATCTTATATTGCAGCACTATTTTTGTACTCATTGTGTCAACGCCTATTTGTGATGCAATAGTCTCAACCAATCCCTCGAATCCGATTTTCGGGTTGAATATAACTCCTTTAATTTTGTAATTGACATAGCAACCTGCGTATATATATCGACGTATGTAAAATGAAACACAAAAAATAACGAATAACCCAAAAAGGTACCACCCTTGGCCAACAAATCATCACAAAGTTTTAACAACAACAACCAATATTTCCTCCGAAGAGTTAATATACTACTTTCAACCAAACATAGACAATCATGGTCAACCAAACAACAAAATCCAAAAAGCCATAACTTCCCCACAACATACCATTGACATGTTTCAAGAAGGGACAACCACAATTACGAATTTGTGAGACATGTTCATAAACTACTTTAAACCAAATATAGACAAGCCACTATTTTAATCAAAGAAATTTATACAAAGATCATACATACCCTCCATCATCTTTCTACTAAAATGTGTACTAAAAAAATGATTAACAAGTATATTTTTTGCATGAACAAGGAAACCAAACATGATGAATCTCATGTTCCATCATGGTGAATCAAAATGGAGACACATTCCATACTCAAATTCGACCAACCAAAACCTTAATGTATATATATTGTAAGAATCTTTGTTTTTTTCTTACTTTGAACAACTTTCTTTAACTAAGCTTTTCCTTTATAAAAACTTACTAATGGACTAATAATAACACGTCTCACTCACTCCACATTTTTGTAGTATTTTTTTCCCACTCATTACACTATGTATAATAAAAAACTTACCAAATATTTAATATATTTTCTGCACGTGGCCCAAAATAAAGTACCAAAATTTATTACATTAATTGACCCCATATATTATACATTTCTTTTACATTTTTTCATTTATCTGTCTCCTATTAGCATTTATTGGTTACAAATTATTACATATGCTTTTTGCCTTTTTACTTTTGCATTTTAATTTTTTTTCCTAGTTGCGTTTAATGCATCTCAGATGCATTTATTGCATTCCACTATCTTGCACACGCTTTGACCTTATTTTTTCATCTTTTTGTTTTTATTATTCCTTATTCCTATGGGTAATAAATGATATGGCTTTAATGTCATTTCATTGGTAATTTTTTTTAATTTTTCTATTGCATTTCTCATTATTGGCAATGCTTTGGACAAATTTTCGAATAACATTTTCCTTTTGTTTTTTTAATTAATATTCATTCATTGCCATTAATGCCCTCATTTTATGTCACTTTTCTATTTTTGTTTTATTTTCATTTTCTTTCCTAGTACTAGAAAATGATTTTGTATAGTTTGATAATTTTTCTTGACACTTATTAGTAATTTCACTTTAATGACACAAAAAGGTAATTTTAACTCTTAAAATGTATAGTATTGAAATTCTCCCTTATTTTATCTCATTTTTTATATCAAATATTTCATTATTATAAAATATAGGATAAAATTATTCTTATACAAAATTTAAAATTACTTATTATTTTGATCACATCAATCAAACGAATGAAAATAGGGTTATCCTCTATAGTCATTTAGTTTTTTTTTTCTTTTTGCCAAATACATAAATAATTAAAAGGCTAATTTATATGGGAAAACTAGTCAGAAATATCAAAGTTATTGTTCTTGTTATCAATCAATCCAAAAAGGGGGAAACACATTAATTCCCAACAAAAGTAATACAGAACCCCACAAATAAGAAAAAGGGGAAATGGGTGATGAGAATACACCACTTGAATAAATAAAAATAAATAAGAGTGAAGTTATATTGAATATATTATTATTTTTAATAAAATATATTAATCGAAGAATAGAGATATTTAAATCAAATTATTTCAACTTGATATAAATAGAACATCAAAATATGTCTCTCATTTTCTCCATCTAAAAACTTAAAAAGAGATTATTTTATTACATAGAGAGAAACCACCAAACAAAATCAAAAATATATAAATTCGAGTTATATCTGTTGCACCACGTCCTTTTGACACAATAATAATTATAAAATGCAAGCCTGTGAAAAGCCGCCAACACACAAACATTTATAGATTGACAAAATTACCCTTCTACAGTAAGGTTCACGCAGTTGATGGTGAACGGATGGAAACAGAGGCAACGGCGGCGGTGAAGCTGTAGCCCGAGTCATCTCCGCCGCCACCGTCCCATCAAAAATGAGCAATTTCTCGTAGTAGTAATTTAGGGGGGAAAACAGATGTTACAGTTTCCATAAAATCCTCAAAAATTTGAGCTTGGATCTGACCCTTTTTAGGTGGATTAATTCCCCTGTTTTTTGGTTTCTGTTCGGAATTCTGCATTTTAGACATCAGACAATTAATGAAAGAATACGAAGTAATAACGAGGCTGGAAAAAAGATTTATCGGAGAAGAGGAAAGTGGGAGGAAGATAAGGAGGCGACGCTAGGGAAATGTGCTCTTTTATAGTCTTGCAACTGTGGAAAATATTGTATACAATTCTTTGAAGAAACTTCTCTTTATCTAAGTGTCGTATAGATTTGCACCAAGAAACTAGTTCAAAGTGTAATACACCATGTTTTCTTTTTGTTACTGTCTCTGTTCATCTTTATTTGTTTGGTATGTCAAGAATATATGTTTAATAATACTTATTTATTTTATCAAATAAAGAAATAATTTTATATTTAGTTTCTAATCTATTTTTATTATAATTATAATTATCTTGCTATTATATTTATTATATTCAAAAATTAATTTGATAAAATTATTTTTATTATTTATTATTTTTAATCCCTGTGCAAGTTAATAGTGGATAATTATTATTGGACAGATGAAGTAATTATAAGTATATATCATTAGTATAAGTATTATGTGACTAAGAATTATTTCATTAAGGATAAAGAAGAAAATTTTAAGTTATATTATTTTTAATTAGAGTAAAATAATATTCTTTTCAAAATAGATCAATGAAATGGGACAAAAAGGGACAAATGAAGTAATAATTTTACCTATATTTTCAACAATGGCATTTACTATCACAATTGTAACATATATTGATAAAGATATATTTAGATAGACATATCCCTAAAATGATATTTATTAATTATTTGCATAATTAAATTACCCATAATTCAAAGCTTTCAATCTAATCAACTTTTTTCTCTCATCAACCTCTATCTTTACAATCATTTTCTCTTTTTCTTCCTCCTCTCCACTATGATTTTCACCACTAAATACTTAAAATGAAAATTTAAAATAATAATATAATTATTTGAGGTTTACGTCTATTTAATAATTATTTAAAGTCAATAATCAATGATAAATTTTAATTCATTTTGTTTCATAATTTATACAAATTAAGCTAAAACTCCATCGATTTAGAATTTTTTTAGTTTTGTTTCATGACTAGTGATTCTCAAAAGAAAAATGTTTATATATGTATGTGAAGATATCAATAATAGAGGAATAACAATTTCAAAAATGAAAATGTAACTTCTAAATGAATGAAACTAAGAAACCAAATCAACTTGAAATAGTTAGGTATTCAATCAATGAAGAGCCAAAAGAGAATTTGTTGGGCTTCATTTTGGTAACTACGTGAATTAGTAAAGATGAACCGACCATCGCGTGCAATAGCATTGCTCTCAAAAATAGTACCATTAGGTGTTTCAAGCACAATAACCTGTAAGATAAAAAGACACGCCTAGATTAGCAAAATCTTGTCAAGTACAAGAAAGAATCAAACTATACTATTCATAAAAATAACATACCTTCCCAATTGGATGTACGTAGCCTAACCCCTATGTTTAAAAACATAAAGCGACTGTTTCCAGAACAAACATAATGAAGGCAATTAAGTTTTAGTATTGCAGTTACGACATTAAAAATCCACAACATTCTTCCTTCCTCAATTTCAACTTTGACTTTCTCTTTCTTGATATCCAAAATCCTACATGTGTTGTCTGAAGGGTTGGATACTACGTTTGGAGGACAATGGATAATGGAATAACAGTTACATTTACCTTCACTCTTAGTATCAGTAAAAATATGGAAACGTTAACACCAAATTAGAAATGTAAGGAGGTGGAAAGAGATTAAGGACCAATCATGAGATATTCGAAGGAACAGTCATTAACTTATTCTATTTATTAATTTTGAGAATTATCCCAAAATTATATTTTTTTTTTTATCATGTGCAAGCCATCAATTCCTTACTAAGAAGCTCTATGGACCGTGTGAGTTGGGTTATCATTTTCGTGTTTGTGTTAATTTTTTCATCGAATAAAACTAACTTTAGTCTGACATTAAATGTTATAATTTCATCCATGAAGGAAAAAAACATTGATATAAGCTTGTTCAAATTTTGAGTGATCAATTTGATGGATCATGCATAAAGAGCTATAGAATAAATTATTCATTGTTGTTAGATCCAGCTATTTGAAGTTGAATTGAAGCTTCATGATCATCATTAATGGTGAATCTCAACTCTACGCATGCTCGATACAAAAGGGAGAAAGGAGGATAAATTAGTGCAGCTTCAAGGTTTCATACAAGAATATTGTCAGATTATTGATCTCAACTAAATTAGAGCGAGTGAGTAATACATCATTTTAGATAAATGACAAATGCTAAAAAAAATCAAGTTAAAAATATTAGTCTCCACAATATTATTATGTAATATTGCCAAAATCGTGGTTAGAACGAATCAAGAGTTTCAATATTAACTCAAAATTACCCGATTGACAGTTTAAACATCACCAGTAAAGGATAATCTATCACAATATCTAACCTTACTCTGTTCGAATTATAGAAGTCTACAATTTAAACAAGATGTAACACTGGTATTCAGACATGAAAAATGTAATTCACAAGAACTATCAAAACAAAAAAGGGTGAAAGCTCTACCTGGATTATACTGAGGCATGTTGCTGAGAATCCTTGAGAAAGCAAGATTTTTTTACCATATTCTTAGATGATCTCAAGCGAGTATTCTTACGGGAAAGGTAAGTGGCGACATTATAGACATCTTGTAACCTTTGTTGTTCGCCTACGTCATAAAAATTGTTGAGTGGATTGAGAACGAAAAAGAGTGTTTTAAAACACTTAATACTGACCATATATCTTATATTTTAATAAACAGATAAATATCCATACATCACCAATCAAGGTGCAGTACTTTATATCCGTAGAGTTCTCTTTACATTAACTAAAAGAGCAACCAAAGAAACCACAAATAGAGGAAAGCATTTTTCAAAAAGTTCCAGAAAAAGATCAAAATAAAGTAAATGACGTATACTAACTTTAGCATCTTATTATTATCAACGGATACATGTTCTATCATCAATTACCTGAATGAGAAGATATAACCAATGGAACTCGAAATCTCCAAGTCCTAAGCAGATAGATGGCTAGGTGGATATACCTACCAGGCACAAAATAACCATAAGAGCTCAGTAGAATTACAATGAATCAAATGTAAAGACGCGTAAATTGCTTAGAAAAATATACAGTTATCCATAATGATTTCCATCCTAAAATGTCAACTTCAGTCCAACGCTAAGGGGTGTGTGGTGCGAGTCCCATCTCGTGGGACAAATGTGCATGGTGTGAGATCCATCTCCAGGTTCATCTAAAAATCAAGATTTTCAGCATACGCTCTGACGGGTGGCTTTCACTAACCAAATCACACTGGGTAATGGAGATGTAACACCTCATATCTTACAATACTAGTACTATGCAGATGAAACATGATATGGTTTGGTCAAATTAGTGCCCATTTTTAAAACTGCTTGAATTTCAAATTAGAGGACGATATGTATGTCTAATATGAAGAGGGTCGAGTGTAAATAAGTTTTATGTCAAATTCAGGAGATCACGACCCTAAACAAAGTGAGAGAATTGAGGTGCTTGTAGGACTTAGGAAGCTAGCAGGTTAGTCACCTACTTGCTTAGCTTAAATTGCTAGCTAAACGAAAAGGAGGACCGACATCAAATTTGTCCAAGTCCAATTACGAATAAAGTCCATGTTAAGGGTGTAACTTTAGCCCGTGTTTTACCATTGTAAATGGAGAATACTTACAGCTCAAGATAAATAATAAAAGGGCCCAAGTACATCACAACCCACTTGACTAATTGGGCCCAAACTAGGTGAAGAGGTATTAGGAAAATGGGTGGCCAAGGCCCATCAACTTTGAGACCCATTTAGGCCCAAGTGTAAGGCCCAAGCTGTTGCATCACAAGATTATTAATATGTGGTCAAAAGTTCAAAAGAAAGTCGGCCAAAGAGACTCTTTAAAAAGGGCTCAAAATAGCCCCTTAAGTCATTTTACTTTGGAACAAATTTTCAGCTTCCTAAAGACTCTTTTTTTTCCTCTTTACTTCACTTCAAAAGGCAGCCAATACAAACCTCTAGGGTTCTTGAAGGAAACCTGAATCTTGAAGGCTAAGGTAAGTGAAAATATCCATGTATTTTGTTATACTTATCCCATGACAAATAAGAAATATATGCTAGTTATGCTTGCTGAAATTGTTGGACAGCATGTGTTCCAAAAGTTGTTGTACATTTTTCTTGTTTATTTGGAAGCTTTTCTCTTTTTGGTAGGATTGATTATGAAGGGAGGCTACTGTTCTTAATGAGTATTAGCTCTATAATGATGTATAAAAGCTGCTGCACCATTTTTATAGTCCGCGAAAGTGAGTTCTTGTGTGATACCGTAATTGTGCTCGTAATAGGAACTTGTGTGCTGATTGATTGAGGACTATGGTCTCACGTCCTCCACCTATTTTTTGGACTATTTTTGAACTATTTTTAGGATTGGTTTTATGTGTATATAGGGTGGGAACGGTTTGGTTAAAGTTGGAACAAGTTTGGAATTGTCGACGTCAAAATGTAACGAAGGAATGTAACATTGTGCCGCCTAATTGTATGTTGCGTAGAATTGTTATGTGTTGTGCCTTCATGGGCTATTGTAAGACTGTTATGGCACTAAAATAGGCTGCATATGATATGTATATGAGAATATGTACTGGAAAATACGATCAGGGGCGGAAAGGTTGAAAGAATACGCTCGGGTTTATAATTGTCAGCTTGCTGCCCGTATGTTGCTTTTTATGAGATTGGACTGCCAAGATGCATCTATTGGCTGCTAATGCTAGTTTTATCACCTATTATGTTGTAGATAAATATTTGAAGGAAGGAAAGGTTATCTCGAGGTAATAGCGAGGTCGTACATCGAGGTATGTAAAGCTACTTGATTTCGTATTATTTGGCATGAAACATAGATCCCTCCTTGGCACATAAAGGCATTACCAACTCTGACGTAACTATTAACCGTGTCTCAACTCTTTCACATGTTCATACGCTCCTGTATATAGTCACCTTCAAATCTTCATACATACTTGGATACCAAGATATACGAGTTCGTTCTACTAAATAAAGTTCATGTGTTGTTCTACTTCCTATGCATTTCATTATTTGTGTAACCTACTCCTTTCATTATTGTGTTGTCTTTTGTGATTATTTACATGTCATATGTTGTATCTACAGTCCTATAGCTCAAATATTACCACCACTAAAAGAATCAACTCAAACGTAATTGAAAGATAAAGTAAGGTATATTGCTTATTGATGGGTGGTAACCCGAGGGGTGGAAAAATCACCTAGCCAGGGTCAATCCTATCACGGGGGGTAGCCCAAGGGGTTAAAGGAAAAGCCTAGCTAGGGCCGATCCCGATACAGATTTACTACTGATCAGCTAGTCATTTGTATTACATGATGTGCACAGATTATACAGTAAAGGTAAAGTAATAAAAGAACATAAAGTACATGATCCCACAGTATAACTAAGAGTGGTCTCTTATCCTAGACCAGTGCATAGTTTCATTTGAGTTGTTAGTTCATATACAATGTTTCTTGTCTTACATATTTCATACTGACGTCCCTTACGAGGGACCTGCATTTCATACTGCAGGTATAGGTGTCAGTAGATCTCCCTAGTAGGAGTACAAGATATCCAGCTGCTTTTACCAAGTTCCAGGTTGCTTCGGAGTTTTGTATGTCTAGAGCTTATATTTTTGTGTTGTATAGTTAGCCGAGGCGGGCCCTGTCCCGACCCTTATCAGATACTTTTCCTTACCTAGAGGCTTTGTAGACTATAAATTAAAGTTTGGTCATGGCTCGTACTTTAGACAACGTGGCCGAACGACCTAGTCATATGCATTTCTTTTTAGCTTGTTATCACTGTTTATTTTCTTAAATGCATACCAAATATAGAAATCCCTTATAATATGTATAAAAAGCGCATGGATACAGGTTGGTTCTCCTGAGCCTTATCGACAACGGGTGCCAGTCCGCCCTAACGAGACTTTGAGCGTGACAGGAGAGACATCGTTGAATAATATCCGTGACAACTAAACCTAATTGTATATTTGAATTCAATAATAAATTTTATAAAATTATCATAAGAAAACAAACAGGATAGAGCAAAGGGGAAAAGATTAGAATACTCCTTTTGGGTTAGATATACCTAATTTCTAATACAAACAACCCAAAAGTTATTTAATTGAAACCATTTAATGAATTCTACAACTAAAATCAAATTAAACTTACAAGAATAACAAATTAAACTGGAAGATTCAAATTTAGGAAGCAGAAGATTAAAAAAATATTCAATACCTCGAAACAATGGGGTCCTTGTATTTAAACAACTCAGTAAGAAAACATATTTAGAACTGGAATACAAAAAATGTTCTATCAAATCCATAGCAAAAAGTCATAATTTTTATTCTTTTCGGAGCTTCAATTGTTACCCCTATTTATTCAATCTCAAATTTCGATGTTGAGCAAAATCGAAAACTACTACGACATGAAACGCAGATGAAGAGAATTGAGAATAGTGACAAGTGAGAAGAAAAATCAAGCCCGAAATTGAGATAGAATAATAATAATAATAATAACATGAAATTAAAATTTTTGAAGAGAACTGAAATTAAATTAGAAAAAATTGGAGAACATTGACCTGAAATAGCAAATAGATGACAAAGAGAGATCAAAGAACAGTTGAAAGAATGGAGAAAAGTTTAGAAATTCATATTTAACATTGAAGGAATGAGGCTAGATGGAGATATTATGAAGGCTGCCATGGAACAAGAAATATGCGAATTATCTAGAAGTTTCTCCTATAAAGTGTTAAAATAAAAATTGAACAAATATCTAATTGTGAAATTACTTTGATATTCTTGGTCGTCCAAGGATTCACATTTCTATATAGTATAAATATATATATATATAAAAATTGAGAAAATAAACTTGTAAACTAAAGAATAATTACACCTTATAATTTTAATATTTTAATTCAAATTAAATAATATTATTGATCCATGGATCGACTCCAACCACCTCGATCAACCTCAAAGGCTTTGTTGGGTCGAATTTATAAGTCCTAGTATTAAATGAGTTTGAAAAATCAAATTTCAATCCTATCCTAATAACGAGTGTGAATGAGCTAATCTCATGGCTAAGTCCATTTTGACAACTCTAATTAAAATGATGGAATGAATCATTACATGAGAATATTAATTGATTCCAAATATGTTGACATGGAGGGACGGTTAAATCAACCACTTACTATCTATTAATACTTCCATAAAAAGAAAATGTACTAATACTCATAGTTAATGATGAAGATTAAAATAAACATTAGTCTTTTAGCCGTACCATCGTACAATCATTAAGGAAGTACACAAATTAAAGTAGAAAATAATCCAAAGCCATGGACCATTCTTTTTTATAGTACCATCTCCTACTTAAGAACTAACAAAAAAAATATATCATATCTGACCAAGACAAAACAATTATTTAGTTGATCAATCAATATTTATCGAATTGGAAGAAGATGTCAACAAGAAATTCAAGGAATTCATTCAATTTCATGACTGTCCAGAGTAACCATCAAAAAGCACTTGTAGAAGCAAAATTCCAACATTTCCCAAGCTTTTGAAGCAATAAAAATATAACTTTTGTTAAATTCTCAAAAATTTGAGCTTTAGTTTGGCCCCTTCTTGGTGGAAGCATAGTCCTCTTATGCTTTTGGTTATTTGGAGGAATAATAGCCATTAATTGATTATATACTCGTCAAGAATGTATATAACAAGGAAAAAAAAAATTTAAACTTTATATATCAATAGTATAATAACTTTTTATACTATCAGTATAATTTAACGAATAATAAACTTAGAGATTAAAAAAAGAGAGAGAATATTGTAGAAGTGGGGACTAAAAGTGAGTTGGTATTAAAGGAAGAGAAGATAATAGGCTAGTGGAGAGTTTGATGGATTATATAGCTCTCATAAGAGGAGTGATTTGAAAATGTTTAAAAACTTGAGGTCCTTCTAAACAAATTAATTTTAATATATTGAAATTCGTACAAATCACTAAACTTGTTGGAAGTAATTTCTTGGCAAATACTTGTCGACTTTGGTTCAATTTAATGGTCGGTGAATATAGTGGGGTCACCCTTTTCGAGGATACATTATATTTTTTGTAAAAAATATTGAGAATTTATATTACTTTTTTTAAATATGGTTATACGCTCTCATTTTTAAGAATTAGCAAATTCACCCATCTTGATTTATCGGAAGAGGTAATAATGAAGTTGTCATGTACTTGCTTTATTTAGTTGTGAAGTTCCAATTTTGTTGATAGTTTTAGGGAAAACTAAATAAAATAAACTTAATTGTAAAATTATTTATTAAAAATAGATTTAACTCAAATTATTTATTCATTTATCTTACTTTTTATTTCTTATTTCGCACATAACGTTAGCATTATTACTCTGTGATACTCTGTAATTATATGATATCATAGTGATATTATATAGAATCGAACTTAATCTGCGATGATACTCCTTTTATTGATACTCTATCGGTATCATATAATATTGTGCTCCTTTTTTGAAGAAATGAATAAAAAACAATTTGGACTTCGTCGATATATGATACCATAATGATGTATCATATAGGATTAAGTTTAATCTTATATGATACTATATTAGTTATATTAATACCCTATAAGTATCATATTGGATTGAAATGTTTTAAAAAACAAATAAGAAATAATTAAGAGAAAACTATTAAAATTGAAATCTTATTTATTAAAGTCAAGTATCTATAGAGTTTAATGGTATCAAGTAACTTTTTTCCTCTTTGGTACCATCATATTATATATATATATATATATATATATATATATGTATGTATGTATTCTTATGGTATCAAACGCATGAAAATAGTTAAAAACATCGGATATGAAATTAAGAAAATAACCACTTGTAAATAATTTTTCATTTTGGGTTACAAGTATTATGTTCCCATCAATCTTTGCTATTCTAACCTTCCTTTACATTATGTACTATTAATTTGACTCATATATATAAAGTAAAAAATAATATATACATAGATATATAATGTAAGGGAATTTATACTATAAGTCTTACCTCCAATAGTTTGACTTTTACTACCAGGTCATATCACTTATTAGAGTTGGTCTTTTACCTTATTAATTTTCATTATTACAAATCCATTTTTATGGAGGATAATCACCAGAGATATCTTCAAAATGATATGATAATATCAACAAAAATATTTAAATCTTCAATGGATCTAATGGAGTACTTGCTTGGATCAACCAGCCAAAAGATTTTGATAAATACGAATTCCATCTATTGATATTAGTTCAAAAATATCTTAGTTCCTTTTTAGGATAATCGCAACACAGACTTTACTGTTGATAGGTGATAGAAACAAAAGCTATGGTCTTCATTGCTTGATAATAACAAAAGCGATGCCCCATGCATTGTCAAAGGATCAGAAGGATATACCTTTCAAAATTTAATGTGAAAGGAGAACAAGAATAATAGTCAATTAACTAGAGCATGCACAGTCTAAGAGTACTCTTTTTGGTCAGTCAAATCCAACCTAAGTTAATTAAAGAGGTATAAGACCAGACCATAATGATTTCTGGGAAAAAAGAAGTCTAAAGATTTGAGAATCAATTCTCACTTGACCAAATACATCATTTGCATACACATGGTCCTTCTTGTCAACATACATCATTTCATATGAAAATTAATTTATTTCATGCACATGTTAGACATCCTATTCAAGTGACATATTGCCTTCGAGAATCGAACTTGTGACCTTGACTCTGATACCACTTGTTAGAATCAAGTGTTGACCCTTCGGGATGGTTTGGTGGTTTGGGCTTGGGGCTTCCACGTAGAAGTCTCAAGTTCGAAACCCTTACTAGCGAAAGCAAGGAACGCCTTCTGGGTCGAGCTCACCGGACTGAACTTACTTAGTGTGGGTTACCTCTTTTATGTGGTTTGCAAGTAATTATATAGCAACGGGGTTTACTCTGTGCATACCTAAATGGTAGCAACTTCGAGTTCCCCTTATCATCAAAAGAAAAAGAATCAAGCGTTTGCCAGAGTTACTAAGTAGCAGTTATAGCGCCATCTATTGGACCTGTGTAGACGCAATAATTGTGAGTCTCAAAGGTTCAACAAGATCATGGATTCACCAAGAAACTTGCTCACAGACACTACTACCACACAAATCAGTATTTGCACTAGTGTAGCAAATATATACTAGGAGGGGGTTGGTTTCAAAATACCTATTGATCAATCAATCTATATTTTGTATATGTATATGTTAAACATTACATTTAAGTGAAAAAAAAAAAGCTTTTTAGAATAGTTTGAATTAAATAAATTATCATATTTATATTATAGTAAATCATCTTATAAATATTCGATAGATATTATTAATATTGGTCAATTTAAAATAATTGACTAAATAATTTTTATTGTTCTCTAAAATAAATTATATATATTTGTGTGACCATAGATTATCTCACTCTTTTTATCTCTAAAATCTAATGTGAAAACTCAGAAGGCCTCATTGAGATATCAATAATCAAAGTATTTTTCTTCATAGATGATTTTTTTATTCTAAGAAGTTAATATTAGTGATATTAAAAAATAATAAAACTATAACTAAAAAATATCAATTTAAAACTAATTCTGTATCTAAAGTGAGTTCGATAAATTCCTAAGAAAAAAATGTAGTACACTAATTAAATTAAAATATGGGGGGGGGGGGGGGGGGGAATCCCTTTTTCTTTTACAAAAAAAAAGGGGACAAGGAACCATTTTAGATCGGAAGAGGGTCGGGTAGGGAAAGAGGGTTCAGGGCGGTGTAGATCTGGGGGGGCGCCGTAGCATTAAAAAAGAA
>JAPFFP010000009.1:7159529-7174147 GCA_026153255.1 Solanum medicagineum | reverse complement strand
TTGATATTAGTTTTGCAATACAGAGACTTTTTTTATCTGAAATTGGAGGATAATAAAAAATAAAATAAGACGTATTTTTTCTGAAATAGAAGGATGAATATGTTTGATCAAAGATAGAAGTGTGAGAGCCCATTTCTCGCTTTTAACATTTTATTTTCTTATGAGGCCATATTACATGTCAGATAGGATAATTGACTTTTCAGTACTCTGTATGGCATCCCGTATAACAGTTTCACAAACTCAATATTATCTAATAGTGCAGGGAGAGAGTATTGTCAATAAATAGATAGTTCACCGACTGTATAAATCTGTCAAATAATGTAAGCTCTCTTGCTTATGATGTGAGGGAAATCAAAGAAAATGTTAAAGAAAGTTTTAAAAGAAGGTTGGAATCAAAAAGTGAATCCAACGGAAGTCAGATATAATAGTGTTAAAGCCTGTATATCTCCAATTTTACAAAAACCAACCAAACATCCGACAGCCAATGTATATTAAGTTTATAGTGCACATATTTCATTTAGTTCCTGTATTATAATCTCTTTTTCCTCTGTTTGATCTCAATGTTGTTCAAAGCAGCTTCTTCTTTGATAAAGTAATTATTCATTTACGCGTCTAGAAAATCTAAGTATAGAAACTGTAGAAAATCTCGCAGAAGTATGGTTCCTTGTAATGACACAAAGTCAACTATATTGACAAGAGCATGGGCACACCAAAAGTTAACTAGAAACATAAGAGAAGCCTTCACCTGTACAAAATCATTTCCTTCTCCTTCAAAAGCTTTCCTATTCCTTTCCCTCCATGTACCCAAATAAGAGCCAAAGTATCCACATTCCATCCTCTATGCTTTTTTTTTCTTTATTGTGAAAGCCCAGCTGAACATCGCATCCTTAATTGTGACCGGCATTGACTGCTGCTATCAGTAACAGCCTCTTCTTGCCTCTTCTTTCCTTCCAATCAGATTCTAGCTTTCATTTTGACACTTGTCCAAGTTGTGTAAGTATTGGAAGTTTTAGTTTTTTTATGAATTATTATCTCGTGTTTCTGTCAGCTTGCAGAAAATCAAAGTTTCACTGTTTCAACACGGTGTGAAATTGTTGATCATTGACAGCATGGCTGCTCTTCTTTCAGGGTAATTTCTTTTTCACTTTTCCTGTGTAATTTCTCAACATGTATTTCCTTTAGGAGTTCTGCTGGAGTTATAAACTTTTCGCCTAGTTTCCACTTGAAAAAATTGTGAATGTCTTGATAGTCCAGATAATCTTTGTGCTAATCCATGCTGATTTTTAGCTGTTTGAGTACTCCTGGATTTGTGCTCTCAAGTTATATACAAGAATAATGTGTTATGAGGTATCGGATTCTATGCAAATTTACATAACTATTCTTAATGTGAAATATTGGGTCTCAACACATTACTGTGTTTGGAATTCATGGTAGCCTGCTTTTCTGATGGGGGATATTTTATAATTTCTTTGATCATGCGAAAACAGATCTTTGGCATGTAATCCTCAGAATCCGTTCTTTGCAGTTGGTGTGATTTCATGTTATGTGCACCGTTGGTTAATAATTCTCTGAAAGCTCAATATTGTTTATTATTCTCCGCATTTTTGTCTTTTTCACCATAGTAATACTCGTGAATGTTTCACTCTTTTTAGCGAAGGTGTACAAGGACCTCAGAGACAGCACTCATTGGGTTGGCATATATCATTTATTAAGTGAGAATATTGTCTTTTTGAATGAGTACCTAGGAAGTATCTCTTTCTTCTTCCCCTGTCCCAAGCTAGTGATCAGTGTTCTGCCTAATCTGATGCTGTGTCTTTGTCATTTTCAGATCAGTTGCAGAATTTTCACGAATTCCTGTAGTAGTGACCAATCAAGTGAGATCTCAAATTCGTGATGGAACTTCCCACTATTCTTTCCAAGGTGCTGTGGTTGTATCAGTCCTTGTTAATACTAATAATGCTGAAAACTTTTTTTCTAACATAAAGACATATATTTTGAACAATGGAAAGGATCATTGCTATCATAATATGCTTGGTTCCATTTCACTGAGGCATGTTTGCTTGCGGGTTCGTCCCTGAAATTAATGGGCAATTGTTTTAATTTAGATTGATTAATCTCCAGAATGAAACTAGATTGCAATAGTCTTAAGCTCAGAATTTCTTGGAAAAATTGGAGTTCACAAAAACTAGATATTGATAATCCATACATGAGCTTCCACCAATAACAACCACATAGAACCCAGTAAAAGAAGAAGTAAAGAGAATCAGAGAGAGGAGGAGTGGCGAACTAAGATAGGAGATAATGGATTTCAGGATTGCCAAATTCCACAACGGATTTTCTCTTGTTTGTCCACATTATATATAATAAGCTGAACAATCTGAGCCCTCAATTTGATTTATCCCAGACATTGATCTTCCACTAGCTCACCAAGTCGCCCCTACTATTATCTGCACGTCTAAAATAAAGTTACCATACTCTTAGCTAAACGGTGTCATCTCATAACTTCCCAATTGAAATTTAATTTTCCTTTAGAAAGTATACTCCCAGCTTACTACATTCCTTCTGCCTTTTGGAATCATGCTCGACCTCGAGCATGCTGTTGCGGGATAGACTCTCGAAACTACGATTTAGCTACTTTCCAATCTTTCACATTGCTTCTGCTGGAGCTAAATATTCCTACTGTACAAGTATCTTCATCAACCCTCCATTATTTTATTTCACCATGTTCCTTGGTAGTATTGCAATAGGTTGAGTCAAAATCTGTCTATTTTCTCTGCCCAATCTTTCTTTTCAACAACGAAATATGTAATACAGGGTAACTGAG
The DNA here is from genome assembly GCA_026153255.1 of Solanum medicagineum. Taxonomy (NCBI): domain Eukaryota; kingdom Viridiplantae; phylum Streptophyta; class Magnoliopsida; order Solanales; family Solanaceae; genus Solanum; species Solanum medicagineum. Next base: position 7,171,323 of record JAPFFP010000009.1, on the reverse strand, counting down.
AATATTTGGAAAATTATACTCTATAAGTAACAGGTTCTACCTTTTGTATTTCTTCATATGGCCCATAAAACTTTGAACACTGTTAAGAGTGTCTCACCTTGATTGAGAAAATGAATTGTCTCCTTAAATAATCTTGGGTAACATCACCTTATGAGTTAGCTTATGCTGTTTGAGTATTTTCTTTACATGGTATCAGATACAGACTCATTTCTATTCTTATTCTTGATTGACCCAATGTTCATCCATATTATGTTTTCTATGCTCGAAATATCCAGCCCTAGGCATGTAGGAGGGCTGTAGATTGTGTAATTAGACTAAGTTTTCAGAATAAGAAAGCTTTACAATTACATTCTATTCCTTCTCTCTAGTTAACAGTGTGTGGGACACGGGATACTATTACTTGTTGAAATATGCGGTACTGTTGCACAAAAGATGATGTAGAACTTCCTCTTCAGAGCAAAGCAGAGGTGAACGTCCAGAAGCTGCCACAAATCATGATTCTCATCTTGTTGCTGCTCTAGGGATCCACTGGGCTCATGCTGTTAGTATTCGCCTTATATTTGAATCAAGATCAGGTTAGATTTTCTTCTTTTCTCCATATTTTGTTTAGGTTTTTTCATGTTTTTGTGGTGTTGTAACTTGAAACTCACATTTGTGCTCACCTTTGGTTCTGAAGTGTCAGCAAGCTGCTTATGTCGTAATCCATAAAAGTAGCTAGAGTAAGAAAATACTGTTATTACATTTTTGTTTGTTGGTCTTCAACCAATACATGCTCTTCTAGATTTTTAGTATCTGGAGAAGTACTGCAGAAGGATTATGGAAGGGAGAGAAGTTGATTGGTGTACAGTTGGAGGTTGGTCAGAATCAGTCTTTTCAATAAACTTTATATCATTGTATTCTCTAGGACATTGTTACTCTGAGCTTAGGCCAAAAGCAACACCTGGTAATTAGGCTAAGCTAGATGACTTACCTGAATTTATTTGTAATACAGATAACAACCCATGGATATGTGACTCAGAGAATCTTCTTTATCAGTTTAACTGTACATAATGTGTGACTTGTATAATTATTTCCTACCATGGAGCTTCAGGAGGAGAAAATGAAAGATTTGGAAGTTAAGATATTGTTTGTCTTGCAATAGGTCCTCTCTTGCGTTGAATAGGTCTGTTTTATCATTTTAGGTTTATGCTCTACTCTGAGTAAAGATCCACTCCATTTTGGATTTGTACATATAGGACAAATACTTCCATAAATCCATTTCTTTTTGTATTTTTTTTGTCAAGTCTCTTATACAAGTATTTATTGGAGCTGAGATAACTTTGCTCGTCAATTAGAATCTGGGCAAGAGAGAAAATCTTTCTTTCTAGGGAATGTGCGTTTACTAAGCCTTTGTTTGAAGTAACCTCATGCTCATTTGTACTCTCAATTTTTATATTTTCCTTTTAGCCTATTCTTGAAGATAGAATTTGATCCTTAATCTTTGGTTTCACTACTTGAACTTATAATCATTGTGGTGGTCCATAACTTCTGAGAATGATACATTTAGAGTGTCTACATAGAGCTTACAGTTTTTTTTCTTTCCGACTTTAGCTTTCTGATTCTTGAGTAGAATAGATAAACATCCATGAATGGAGTTGCTGATGCTCACTTCTATCTTTCAGGTCAAAGGTTCATAAAATTAGCAAAATCTCCACTATCTCCGCCTCTTGCATTCCCTTGCAACATAACTTCTTCTGGGATTTTATTGCTTAATGATGATGGAGTGGAAATGCAAGGGCCAGATATACATTCAATAAGTTGTCAAGGTCTGATTCAGTATACTGCACTACCTTTTTCGTTTGTGGGTCGTAGGGGCTGTCTGGGGATAGTGGCACTATTTCAGTTTACTGGACCCTTTTAAGTACATATCCATAATATAAAAAGATGAAAGGAAGAAACAAATCATTCCTTAGAACACGTTCAAGCACTGGATGCGATTCAATTTAGTTTACATGGAAAAGAAACTTTAAGAACGACATCAAGATGACAAATAGCAAGAGCCCTATGTTTAACGCACTGTTCTAAAAATGTCATTTGATCATATGTTGCTTGCTGGTTTCTGCTACTGATAGTAATCCTCGCCAATCTCCATACATAGTGCAGGTCACAACGATGTTATTAATTTCGGTACTGAAATGATGCATTGAGCTCCAGAAGCGAAGCTATCTAGGCATGTTGGTAAATTCTTCTTAAACTGGCACTGACATGTTCTCTTTTTCTCCGAATCCGCAGACTCCAACTGCATTGTTCAATCTTAAATCCATTGGTCATATCTATTTTAGGTGTAAATTCCATGAGTTGATGGAACTATATGTAGATTCACTTGGTCCTACGTGAAGTTCTTCAAGTAAGTTAGTTTACAATGCCCTCGGATCCATTTTGCACAGTGGCTTGTGTTTGGCATGGAGGAATAATGTTTTCTAATATTCCATGTTTGGTTGGACAAACTTTTTTGGGAAAACATTCTCTTGACTGCCATACTGGTGTGTAGAGATTGCAATTCTTATATGTGACTGAAGGGATGTTGTTTGCTTGTCATTAGTTATTGACAAAATAACGACTAAGCAAACATATATTTTACTTGATTGTTTATCATAGTTTTAGTTTTAGATAATTACAACTCGCCACTAATGTTCATCTGAGTATCTAGGGGCCACTTCCACATTTTTTTACTGGCAGCGAATTATACAAATGGATTTGTATATTAGCCGTGAATTATACAAACAGACTTGTATATTGACAGCGAATTATACAAATAGATTTGTATATTGACAACAAATTATACAAGTGGAAATACTCATAGCAATGTAGCTATTTACCATGTTTGTAATACAAACAAATTTGTATTGGCAATGAATAATACAAACAAATTTGTATATTGACACCAAATTATACAAATGAAAATACCCATAGCAAAGCAATTGAGTGTAATCAGGCGAATTATAGCTAAGGAGCATGACTAAGATATTTATTACTCTCTCCGTATCAAAATAGTTGAATTGTTCAAAGTTCAAAAAGAATGTTTGAAACTTTTTCCATATTTGTGCTTTCATTTATTGAAGTTTTATATTTTCTACGAGATAAATTACACTACATATTTATGATTTTACAAAGGGCAATAGTGAAAAGTATGGTGTAAATTGTCTTTGAATGCTTTTCTTAATATGTGTGCATTATCTAACAAATTCAATTAATATGAGATAGAGGGAGTACTTATTAATAAATATCAATAGACTTCAAAACTATTAGTAACAAAAATGAGTAGTAAAACTAACACAAAAAGAGAGTAATTATTTGTAAACTAAAGCTAAGCTCCAATAATAATTATAAGGCTAAAAGTCATCGACACACTTAAACTTGTTTGTATTTTTCACTTAGACACCTCAACTAAGACTAGTTCCTAATAAACACCTTAATCAGCCAAGATTTGAACCCCATAAATATTTTTTTCATACCTGGCATTGTGTCATCCGTGCATGTCATTTAAACGCAGACGACCTCGACAGGTCATCCATTCAACATCACCCACATTAGATTTTTAAAGGGCAAAAAATCCCTAAGTCAACATTTCTCTCTCTTGAACCTTTCTCTCTTCACGACTATTTTCTCTCTCCGTGACCAAATTTCTCTCTCCCTAACCAATTCTGCATTGATCTTGAAGAAGAAACGACTGGTTTAAGTATCATCTTGAAGACTCCTTTTGGTGTAAGTTATGGTTTTTAATATTTTTTACTTAATTTTGTGTAATTGTTCTTAACAAAAGAATTTAGGTTAAAGTCATCGACAGACCTTAAACTTGTCCGCAGTTTTCACTTAGACACCTCAACTAAGACCAGTTCCTAATAAACATCTCAACCAGCCAAGATTTGAACCCCTTAAACATTTCTTTCCTACCTGGGATTGTGTGTGGGCGTCACGCAAAAGGAGAGCGTGAGAGCTCTCCAATTTCCATTAACACCATTACCATTGACACCACCATTACCATTAACGACACTCTCCAATTCTCCAATTTCTTTTCCATTCATAAACGCTAAATCTCAATTTTCTCCTTTCCAACTTCGATTCTTTCTTTTTTGGTCTTTTTTTTCTCCAGGCTTGTTCCTCACTGTATTTTTCCTGGCTCTCTATTCTTAATTCCAATTTTTGGTCTCTTTTTTTGTAGGCTTGTTCCTCACTGTATTTGTTGATTCTTAACCACCATGTCGACAAACTTTTCCCTTTCGTTCATATGTGTTTGTTGCCAGAGGCAGAATGAGATAAAGAAATCATTAATGTGGCACTGGATGGGAGAAATTATTAATGCGAACAACAATAATAGTACCCAACAATAACAGTAACGCGACCAAATTCAATGAACTCTTCTTTTGAATTCTTATTTTCAAACACACAACTATATATGAACTCTTCTTTTGAATTCGTAGTTCATGAATATGTCGCAAAATTCAGTGAATATCAAAGAAGCCGATATATGTAAATGTGGTGATCATTGTCGTCTAAAAATTTCGATTAGGAGAATCATTTGTCTCACTAACAAATGTAGTTCCTATTGCATTGCTTTTTTCCTTCTAATCCTCTTCCTAACCCACCATGCACCGTTTTTTAGGAGCTCTTGGTACAAATGTGGTGTCACTACAAACAGAATTATAGTTTTCATAGACCTGATGAAAAAGAAAACAAAACCAAATCACAAAAAGAATCAGTGTTGCAGTAAAGCCATTTAAACAATAAGAACTCTGCAAACCTCAGTGCTGCAGCAAACTCAGTGACCAACAAGACCTCAAGCTGCAGCAAACTTAAATAAACTTCAAGCTGCAACAAACTCAAAGAAACCGATGCTGCAGCAAACTTAAAGAAACTTCAGTGCTGCAGCAAGTGACCTAAAAGAACTAAACTCAAAGGACTCAGCAAACTTAAACAATCGTATGTTGCAACAAACTTAAAGAAACCTCAGGCTGCAGCAAACTTAAACAAACCTGCAAACTCAGTGACCAGTAAGATCTCAAGGTGCAACAAACTTAAATAAACCTGCAAACTCGGTGACCAACAAGACCTCAAGTTGCAGCAAACTTAAACAAACGTATGTTGCAATAAACTTAAAGAAACCTCAGTGCTGCAATAAGTGACCTTAACGAACTAAACTCAAAGAACTCATCAAACTTAAACAAACCTATGCTGCAGCGAACTAAAGAAACCTCACGTTGCAGCAAACTTAAACAAACCTGCAAACTCAGTGACCAGCAAGACCTCAAGCTGCAGAAAACTTAAACAAACCTCAAGCTGCAACCAACTTAAACAAACCTATGCTACATATAAAAAGAAACCCCTAGTGTTGCAGCAAACTCAGTGACCAACAAGACCTGAAGCTGCAGCAAACTTAAACAAACTTCAAGCTACAACAAACTTAAACAAACCTATGCTGCAACAAACTTAAAGAAACCTCAGTGCTGCTACAAGTGACTTTAATGAACTAAACTCAAAGAACTCAGCAAAATGAAAGAAACCTATGCTGCATCAAACTTAAAGAAACCTCAGGGTGCAGCAAACTTAAACAAACCTGCAAACTCAGTGACCAACAAAGCCTCAAATTGCTCAAACTTAAACAAACCTCAAGTTGCAGCCAACTTAAACAAACCTATGCTGCACATAACTTAAAGAAACCTTAGTGCTGCAGCAAATTCAGTGACATTAAAGAACTAAACTCAAAGAACTCAACAAACTTAAAGAACTCGGCAAAAAAAATCAGCCAACTTAATCAAATCTATGTTGTAATAAACTTAAAGAAACCTCAGGCTGCAGCAAACTTAAACAAACCTGCAAACTCAGTGACTAACAAGACCTCAAGCTGCAACAAACTTAAACAAACCTATGCTGCATATAACTTAAAGAAACTTCAGTGACCTTAAAGAACTAAACTCAAAGAACTCAACAAAGAAAATCGGCAAACTTAAACTCAACAAAGAAAATCAGCAAACTTAAAGAATTCAACAAAGAAAATTAGCAAAAGTAAACATGTTGAACTAAACTCAAGAAATCAACAAAGTAAGCTCAAGAATTCAACAAATTAAACATGTTGAAATAACCTTAAACTTAGCAAAGTAAACTCAAGAACTTAACCTGAAACTTAAACTTGAACTTAACAGGAATATAATACTTACTCCTGTTTGAGTATCTTTTGGTGGAGCTGTGATGTCACCACAAACTGATACTTGCTTGAGAAGTTGGACCTTTTATTTTAGACTATTCAACATAAATAAAGAGATATACACGAACAACTTATATAATAACAGACAAAGTAAAAGTAATTGGATAACTTACTCCTGTTTGAATATCTTTTGGTGGAGCTGTGGTGTCACCATAGACAGAACTTGGTTGAGAAGTTGGACCTCCCATTTTATACTATACAACATAAATAAAGAGATATAAATGAACAACTTATATAATAACAGAAAAAGTAAAAGTGAATGGATAACTTACTCCCGTTTGAGTATCATTTGGTGGAGTTGTGGTGTCACCACAAACTAATTTGGTTGAGAAGTGCTTCCCTTCCCAAACTATGTAATACAAACAAAATTGTATACAAATTGTTATATGGTATATACTTTAATTATTTTAAGACTCTTTGAATAAGTAACTCTTGCTGCACAGACATATTTATGGTCATATCTCTTGCATATGGAATAGGCCATCTCCACTCTTTTTGAAATTTTATCAAATTTTTTGGGCTCATTCTCTCTTTCTCCTATTTTTTAGGCCTTCCTGATAGTTTTCTTGGTTTTGGAGGCTCTATTGATGGATTTGTAGTTTTAGGCGACATCCTCATATTGGGAATAGGTTGGATGAAATGTCTGTAAGCCTTGAGAAATGTTTCTTTCCTATATCAGTGCTCTACATGTTGATCAGGATCTTGATTCAAGTAATAATAAGCGCAAATAGCATGACGATAAGGAATACCTCTCAACATCCACAATCTACAATCATAATATTTCTTGTCCAAGTGAACAATAAATGAACATTCCCTCTCACTAATTTCAAAACCATTCTCTCCATTTCATTCTACTTTACAATTACTAGAATACTCTTTGTTATCTTCTAGTACTGTCCTTGCCACAGGTGCGATGTCTGTTATTCATGTTTTAGCAAACTTGATCATGTGTATATGCATATTCATCATTTTATGCTTAATGTCCTAATGTCCTCTAACATGGAAACAATTGATTTATGCCTAGCAGCTAGGATCCAGGAATTGAAAGTCTCACACATGATGTTTTCTACGACATCACATTTGAAATGAGTCTTGAAAAATGCCCTACACCAAGTAGTGGGATCATAATGCAGCACGTCCTCTGTTATTTCCTTCTTACCTAGTTTAGACATTGCTTCAACCTCCTCTTTAAACTTGACTTCAAAGCTGGACTTTGAGCATCTCCAAAATTGTTTCCCTCTTTCTTCTCCTTTTCAATTCTCATGCCAGTTACTCCGTATATGTCTAACACACATCCTCCTCTCAGCATTTGGTAATAACTCCATCAATATAGGAACAAGTCCCTACAAAATACAGTGTAAGATTATTAAAGTAGTAAAGCTGAAAATAAAGCTAAAAAATAGCAGAATATAAGCAGTACCTTTTGCGTGTTTGACATCACAGTCAAACCTTCACTAGTTTCTAAATTTAAATAAGCAATCAAATACCTTATGAACTAACTTCAACTGTGTTTTGTTTCTGTATCAGCAATTGCCCCAACAATGGGATACATTTGATTATTTACATTTTTTCCAAGTGCAACTATTAACTCGCCTTTACAAAGACCTTTGAGAAAACAATCATCAAACCCAATTATATTCCTACACCCCTCTAATCATCCTTGCTTAAATGCCTAAAAGCACTTATAAAAGTAAACAAAAGGGTTCTTTCCTGGTTCAGTTTCCTTATTAATTTTCACCCGACAAGAGCTTCCAGGATTGGTTTGCTTAATCATGTCTGCATAATCACATAATCTAGCAAATTTCAAATTTCAATCACCTATGTTTTCTTTCATAACCTTCTATTTAGCCTTGTAACACACAGTCTTACCAACATAAAGATCTAGTTATTTTCTTACCAAATCTTGAATTTTCCTGATCCTTATATATGGTTGAGATACAATTCTATCCTTAAACTTTTTAGCTATCAACTTTGAATTACACAACTTGTGCTTATTTAATGGAATATACTTGTGGATAGGATGCTAGTTCTTTACAATGAAATCACCTGAATCTCTATCAATGGAAGCATATAACAACCACTTACACTTTTTGCACTTTACTCTCACTCTAGGTATTTCATTAGGTCTTAACTTTAACTACCTCATGTACTCCACAGCAAAATCAGACATTGCCTTCCTAAATTGATTTATAGACTCAAAGACCATTCCAAGAATATTGACACCTCACAATCTTCATCATATCTTACTTTTTTGCTTCTCCTTCTAGAAGGTAAATCTATTCCCTTAACATCATCCACATCAAGTTGTTCCTCGCTATCATCACTCCAACAGTCAGAACTATCGAGATATTCTTCATCTCCACCTAGTTTTTCTGCATACTTGTTAGTTTTATCTTTTCCAATATTATCAAAACTCCTATCTACACCGCCAACCTCTCCAATTGGTATTTCTTTAGGTTTAACATTCTTTTTCCTTTGTTTTTAAGATAACCGGTATTGGTGTTGGGGAGGATGTCAACCAGGTGGAGAATATGAGGTTAATAGCACTATAGAAGAGAATGAGGTTGATTCCTTTAACTTTATGGATGTTGTTATAGATGGTGACTTATTAGATTTTTTGAGTAGTGATTCAAATCTAAGAGAGATACCTTCAGAAGATGGCTCAGATGTTGATGTGGAGTTGAGAGCTGTTAGAGAAGAAAGAAGAGAAAACAGATGAAAAGGGCTGTTGAACTTGAAATACCAGTTAGAGAGGCTGGTGGTGTAGATAGGGGCTTTGATGATATTGGAAAAGATAAAACTAGCAAATATGTAGGAAAACTAGGTGGAGATGAGGAATATGTTGATAGTTCTGACTGTTGGAGTGATGATAGCGAGGAATAACTTGATGTGGATGATGTTAGGGGAGTAGATTTACCTTCTAGAAGGAGAAGCAAAAAAGTAAGATATGATAAAGATTGTGATGTGTCAATATTTGAGCTCAAAATGGTCTTTGAATCTGCAAATCAGTTTAGGAAGACAGTGTATGATTATGCTGTAGTGTACAGAAGGCAGTTAAAGTTAAGACCTAATGAAAGACATAAAGTGAGAGTAAAGTGCAAAAATTTCAAGTGTAAGTGGTTGTTATATGTTTTCATTGATAGAGATTCAGGTGATTTCATTGTAAAGAACTATCATCCTATTCACAATTGTATTTTATTAAACAAGAACAAGTTGTGTAATTCAAAGTTGATAGCTAGAAAGTTTAGGGATAGAATTGTATCTCAATCATACATAAGGATCTGGAAATTCAAGATTTGGTAAGAAAACAGTTGGGTCTTTATGTTGGTAAGACTGTGTTACAAGGCTAAACAAAAGGTTATGAAAGAAAACATGGGTGATTGGAATCTGAAATTTACTAGATTATGTGATTATGCAGATAGGATAAAGCAAATCAATTCCGGAAGCTCTTCTTGGGTGAAAATTGATAAGGAAACTGAATCAAGAAAGAACCTTTTTATTTACTTTTATGTGTGCTTTCAGGCATTTAAGCAATAATAGTTGAAGGAATATAATTGGGTTTGATGGTTGTTTTCTCAAAGGTGCTTATAAAAGTGAGCTATTAGTTGTAGTTGGAAAGAATGAGAATAATCAAATATATTTCATTGCTTGGGCAGTTGTAGATGCAGAAACAAAACACAGTTGGACTTGGTTCATAAGGTATTTGATTGCTAATCTAAATTTAGGAACTAGTGAAGGTTTGACTATAATGTCAAACGCAAAAGGTATTGTTTATATTCTCTTATTTTTAATTTTATTTTCAGCTTTACTACTTTAATAATCTTACACTGTACGTATTTTTGTAGAGACTTGTTCCTGTCTTGATGGAATTATTACCAAATGCTGAGAAAAGGATGTGTGCTAGACTTATATGGAGTAATTGACACCAGAATTGGGAAGAAGAAGAAAGAAGGAAACAATTCTGGAGATGCTCAAAGTCCATCTTTGAAGTCAAGTTTAAAGAGGAGGTTAAAGCAATGTCTAAACTAGGTAAGAAGGAAATAACAGACGACTTGCTGCGTTATGATCCCATTACTTGGTGTAGGGCATTTTTCAAGACTCATTCCAAATGTGATATTGTAGAAAACAACAATGTGTGAGACTTTCAATGCTTGGATCTTAGTTGTTAGGCATAAATCAATTGTTTCCATATTAGAAGACATTAAGCATAAAATGATGAATAAGCATACAAACATTACTTGAATTAAGATGTTGATCAACATGTAGAGCATTGGTACAGGAAAGAAACATTTCTCAAGGCTTACGATCATTTCATCCAATTTATTCCCAGTATGAGGATGTGGCATAAAACTGCAAATCCATCAATAGAGCCTCTAAAACCAAGAATAATGCCAGACAGGCCTAAGAACAGTAGAAAGAGAGAGGATGAGCCCAAAAAATTTGATAAAATTTTAAAAAAGTAGTGAAGATGACTTGTTCCATATGCAAGAGATATGAACATAATAAATTTATTTGTGCAGCAAGAGTAAGCTATTTAAAGAGTTTGAAAATTGATTAACGTATATATCATATAACAATTTGTGTATAATTTTATTTGTATTATATAGTTTGGGCAGGGAAGCATTTTTCAACCAAGTTATGTCTGTGGTGTCACCACAGCTCCACAAAAAGATACTCAAACAGGAGTAAGTTATCTATCTACTTTTACTTTTTCTGTTATTATAAAAGTTGTTCATTTATATCTCGTTATTTATGCTGTATAGTCTAAAATGGGAGGTCCAACTTCTCAAGCAAATCAATTTGTGGTGACACCACAGCTCCACCAAAAGATACTCAAATAGGAATAACTATTCTATTCTTGTTAAGTTCAAGTTTAAGTTTTAGGCTAAGTTCTTGAGTTTACTTTGTTGAGTTCTTAAGTTTAGTTCAACATATTTAATTTGTTGAGTTTTTGAGTTTAGTTCGACATGTTTACTTTGCTAAGTTCTTAAGTTTACTTTTTTGCTAATTTTCTTTGTTAAGTTCTTTAAATTTGCTGAGTTCTTTGAGTTTAGTTCTTTAAGGTCACTGAGTTTGCTGCAGGACTGACGTTTCTTTAAGTTATATGCAGCATAGGTTTGTTTAAGTTGGTTGCAGCTTGAGGTCTTGTTGGTCACTGAATTTGCGAGTTTATTTAAGCTTTTTGCAGCCTGAGGTTTCTTTAAGTTTGTTGCAGCATAAGTTTGTTTAAGTTTGTTGTTTTTCTTTGCATAGTTCTTTGAACTTTCTTTACCTAGTTCTTTGAATTTAGTTCTTTAAGGTCACTGAGTTTGCTGCAACACTGAAATTTCTTTAAGTTATATGAAGTACAACTTTGTTTAAGTTGGCTGCAACTTAAGATTTGTTTAAGTTTGATTCATCTTGAGGTCTTGTTGGTCACTGAGTTTGCAGGTCTGTTTAAGTTTGCTGAGTTCTTTGAGTTTAGTTCATTAAGATCATGTCACATCCCAACCTAGGGGCGTGACCAGCGCCCGATAGGGGCACCTAGACACATGCTACCCTGAATTTCCCAAT
>JAPFFP010000009.1:7120285-7131193 GCA_026153255.1 Solanum medicagineum | reverse complement strand
CGAGATTAACAAGGGAGTAGCTCTAATATCTGTAATGACCCAACTCACTAATGCTAGACCCGCATGACTTTAAAAGATGGGACTAATGGGTAAGCCCTACTTACTTATATACTCAAAATCTGTTACGTGTTTTACTAATGTGAGACTTGTTATTTTAAAAAAGATTACGACAAAAGGTATGGCCGAAGGAAAACCATTATACACGAGGTCTCACATTTACATTTGGAAAGACAAATTAAATGAAAGAAATTTTAATATAAAAATAGGTATATATAGAATCTGTACATTATATATTTAATTGATTAAGTATCTAACTTTTTCGGACCAAATAAGTAAATTTGCAATAATATTTATCGACCGGCTATTCCGGTAACTGGGATAAGCCTTTCCATTTTTGAAGAGATAAAAATAAAAATATTCATATTATTAGTTTTTCCCAAATATAGGAATAGCCAGCCAAATGTCCTTCCCAGTCACACGTCCCATCTTTCTCTCTCTGTACTTTCTTTAAATAAAACAAACAAAATACCCTCTCTATGCAACACCAACATCTGGCCCCTTTTATCTTTCTAAAAATAAATAACAAATACGCACAAAAATAATATTAATAATTTTCCACAGTCCACCATTATTCCTCTTCTTCTCTAGCTTCACTTTTCCTCCATTTTTCACCTATATATATATATACCCACCACTTCATATATCTGAACCATCACTCTTCATTTGTTTTCTTTTCTCTCTCTTCACACACAAAAAAGAGCATGTAAAAATCATCTTCATCGCTCTGTTGATCTTCAGTTTCGCAATTTGTTCTCGAATTTTCATGATCCGGTTTCTTGCCCATTGTAGAGTTGGAGAACAAAAAGTTATATATCTCTCTTTAAGAAAAAATCTATATAAGTTAGAAGATTTGTGGGTATAGTGAGAATTTTGTGAAATTTCGTAAAGAATGATGTTGGATCTTAATCTAAGTGCAATTTATGATGAGAAAGTTCAGGAAGGTTCCGTAGTCGATGAATCGGGAAGTTCCAATTCATCGGCGAGGAATGTAGAGGGTTGTAGTAGTGCCGGAGACGACGAGACGTGCTCCACACGCGCTGCCGCCGGCGAAATGTTCGCCTTCAATTTTGACATCCTTAAGGTTGGTGGAGCTGAAACTAGTAGGAGCTGCAGCAACAATGATGATGAAGAGGGATACGATGAGAATCGGACCACGAGGTCTGAGTACGTGACTCAGCAGTTGTTCCCTATGGACAATGCTGAGTTGAATCGTACTCACATCTCTCGGAGACCTGATTGGGTGGATCCATCTCAGGATCCACCCAATACTGTTAGTTTCCGAGAGGTGCAGCAAATGGTACGCCCACAACAGCAGCAACAGCAGCCAGTTAAGAAAAGTAGGAGGGGACCTAGGTCCAGAAGCTCACAGTACAGAGGTGTCACTTTTTACAGAAGAACTGGTAGATGGGAATCACACATATGGTTTGTGTGCTTTATTTTACCTATGAAACAATTATTTTTTTTTCAATTTTGAAAAAAATTGTTAAATTTTTTGAGTAATTTTGGTTATCTACTCTGTGCAGGGACTGTGGCAAACAAGTATATTTGGGTATGTACTAGATAATTATTATTTTAATTTGGTTAAAAATCATTAATTTGTGACCTTTTTGGAGTTTAAGTTATTGCTGTGATTGTTCTATTTTGGGAAATTTACTGATTGGTTGTGTTGTTACCTTGTGTTTAGGTGGATTTGACACTGCTCATGCAGCTGCTAGGTAAATGATTAATTTTTTTCTTCATTTTCATAATTTGTCAGATCATTTCAGATTAGATTGATGATTTTTTTTCATGGTATCAGAGCATATGATAAAGCTGCAATTAAGTTCCGCGGTGTTGATGCTGATATAAACTTTAACCTCAGCGATTACGAGGAAGATATGAAGCAGGTTAGAAATGTAAAAGATTTGTACTAGTGTTAAACATGAATTTTCGTTTTGGATTTGATTTGTTTGTGAAATAATGTAGATGAAGAACCTGAGTAAAGAGGAGTTTGTGCACGTGCTGCGACGCCAGAGCACTGGTTTCTCGAGAGGGAGCTCGAAATACAGAGGAGTAACCTTGCATAAATGTGGGAGATGGGAGGCTCGGATGGGGCAATTTCTGGGAAAAAAGTAAGATACTTTACTCATTGAAGTTGTTTTTATACAAGTAGAAACTTTATTGGTTGATATTGTTGTAGGAATAGTTTCAATTTAATATTTTGATTGTATCCACACAAAATGACATTGCACCTGAGTTGGATCCTCCAAAAGTGTATTATGTTTGAAGGATCTGATACGGGTGCGACAACATGTTTGTTGATTATATCTTAAGAAATATGTAGTTGGTCGGAAGTGGGAAAGAAAATCTGTTAAAAACAAGCGTATTTGAAGAAGAAATCAGTGGGACTGTAATATTCATGGTGGGGATTCCACTGCTTACATTGCAGGTATATATATCTTGGGCTATTCGACAGTGAAGTAGAAGCTGCAAGGTCCTAATGATCATGAATTTTACCTTCTTCCTTGATAGGAATTTATTAACAAAAATCTTTAATCGACCAACCGGTATCTCCCTTGTTGTGTTTCTGCAAATCAGGGCGTATGATAAGGCAGCTATCAAATGTAATGGAAGGGAGGCTGTTACCAACTTCGAGCCAAGTGCATATGAAGGGGAAACAAACTCTAATCCTCATAGTGAAGGTTCGTTGATAAGCGTTTGCTATATTTGCAGATAGGGTCACTCAAATGTTGTTGTAGTTGCATTTATACTATGCATATACTGCAGGTAGCCAACAGGATCTTGATCTAAACTTGGGGATCGCGACTTCTTCTCCGAAGGAAATTGAAAGGTCTTCGGCTTTCCAGTATCATCCTTATGATATGCAAGAAGCAACGAAATCACAGGTATAAACAGAGTAGTTCTACTTCCCTATTCTGAATTCTCCCTATGTTGCTTGCTCTTCTAATATGTAGTTGTACCGGTGTAGGATCCTCTAAAAATATACTACTTTGGAGGATTCAACACACACTCATTGACATGTTTGAAGAGTCGAAACAACATGGCTTTCTCCTTAGATTGAATTGATAATCAGTTTCCCATTGTGTTTCTTAATTCCACAGATGGACAAATCTGGTTCACCAATTGTTGGTAGTTCACATTTCAAGGCATTACCTGCAGTGACATCTGAACAAGCTCACTTGTGGAATGGAGTATATTCCAATTTCTTTCCCAACTATGAGGTACAAAAAAGTTCATCCTATTTTCTAGCTTTCTGTTGTTTCCCCTATCAAATTATCTGTTGACTCTCATCATCAAATGTGCAAATGCGACAAGCGAGGCTTGCTCAAAGTAGTTGAGCACCTCGGGTGGTTCAAGTAAAAATAAAAAAAAATGTGCATATGCCTTTCCTATAGTCCAAGATTGTTTCATTTGTGTATGCAATAGTTGGGGGCGCGATTGAGAGACACACTACAAGTTATATCTGTACAGTTTGACTTGTTATAACATGTTACTTACCATCTGCTAATCGATGCTCGAGCTAAGTAACTAAATGGACTTTGCAGGAAAGAGCGTCGGGGAAGAGAATAGATGTAGGTACCTCCCACGGACACCCAAACTGGGCAATGCAAATGCATGGTCAAGTCGGAACAACCCCAATGCCAATGTTCTCTGCTGCAGCATCATCAGGATTCTCAACTCCGGCTACCACTGCTTCGGCCTCTCCAATGTCTGGTCCAAACACTCTCAATCTTTCCTTTGCTTCATATTCGACGCCATCAGCAAATACAACTCAATACTATTACCAGATCAGGCCACCACTACCACCTCCATAACTTGTAGCATTACTTGTAATACATTTACATATTATAACTCAAAAACTGATTCAATTTGTAAGATTTGTTCGTAACCAATTCATTAACATGTTGATTTTGAGTTGAATTCTTTTCCAACTTATAAGATTTTGGAAAGGTGAAGATTCAAATTTCATCACATTTGAGCTTTTCTTTGCTGTTGTTGTGATCTTGGATGCAAATAACAACATACCCAGCGGAATCTCACGAGTGGGGTTTGAGGAGGATATGTTATTGTATCTTATCGAATTTGGGATTATTTTATTCATCTCTCAGGTAAGATAAATTAGTTCAAGAATTATAACCTCTCGATAATTAGTCTACCAACCAACTCGATAATTTAGTCCGCAAACCAAACGATCCTTTGCAGTTACAACACCAGAGCAATAAAATCATTCATGTTGGGGCCTAATCCACCCCCACACACTTAAACAATAACATATCCGTGTGAAATGTATGCAGATCTTATCACTACCTCATAAAGATAGAGAGGTTGTTTTCGGAAGACCTCAACTCTAAATATCAAGCTCAAAAGCAGAAGATTGAAAATATACTTGTTTTGGCCACCAAAATATTATTTCACATTGAACAATCACAATTATTTTTCTTAGTTTCACATAATGGTATTTGTCCTTTTAAGCAATTATTGAGAGTTGTCACTCAAATCTTCCATCAAATGCTTCTGGTTTGTTTTTCCTTGGTTGAGTCTTTTCATCGCCTCTCATGATAAACTCTTTTTTTTTTAAGCTTCAACCAAATATTTTCCAAAAGCATATAAAATTAAATTCTTTTTCCAGAAAAATCTCATATAACAGTGTCCCACTATCCTCATTATGTAACCTTTAATTGTCTATGAAATGACAACATAACAGTAACCTATATTCCAAGGGACTACTTTCATTGTCTTGACATGTTCAGTATCTTTCCAAACATAAATGCCACAGGTTATTTTTTAATAATAAATTTCTACTATTTTGAACGTACAATTTTTATTAATTTAAATTTATATTGAGTCAAAATTATTTAAGAAAATGTGTGACTCATAAAGAGTCTTTCTATCGATTTTAAAATTTTTAATTAAGAGTGAAGGATCTCATTTATCTCATGAACCGCTCGTTGGTACATAATTGTATTTTCTTTTATTCATTTTTTTCTCCTATGTACGGTACTAATTTTTTTTTTAAAAAAAAAAAACGTAAAAATAGCATTTGTGTATATTTGATTCTTCTTATTAAGTTTTAGTTATGAATTAAACCTACTATTGAGTCATTATGTTTTAACCATCTAGCAAAACATTTTGAGGTGGGATGCAATAGAGAGGGGAGGTTATAGCGGATGGATGGTCAAGCAGGTGCGGAGCTACCTTTTGCTAGGCTCAGTTGAACTCCGTTCGATGAAAAATTATACTATTTATATATGATTAAATTTTTATTATATGTATATAGTAGATGTGAAACTCCTTTCGACTATTTCGTATGGCTACTTTTACAGATTTTGAATCCCCTTAGTGATGATCCTGGCTCCGCCACGTGGTAAGGGACGAGTAAAAAAGAGATAATAAATTAGAACATCACTTTACAATTTTTTTTAAAAAAACTTTCATTAGAGGAGTCATTTTCTCATTTTGAGGAACTTGTTTGCTAGAAAAAATATTTTGACCAATCAAATATAAAAAAATAATTTTTTTTAATTTGTACCGAGCACATCCTAAAAAGGATAATATACAACAATAACAAAAATAACATATTCAAGATAACTTCACCATTAAAATTTAAAAAAAATAATGTGTATACTATCTTATCTTTATATTAAAAAAATAGAAAAATTATTTCTGATAGCCCTTTGTTCAAGTTAATAAGGATACTAATAAAATTGAAACTAAATTCCTTATGACCTAGCAAGCAACTTGTGACTATATAATGTGACATATTTTCCATTTTAATGCTTATTTTATTTTGGTATTGTACTTTTTTTTTCCGCAAGGAATCCAAAGCATATTTTATATAATAAATACATTGTATGCAAAAATAATAATTACACTAGTGGTAAATTTAGTACATGTCAGATAGGACATTTCAAAAGTAAATTGTCAACAACCCAAACTATAATTTTTGAAAAAAGAAGAAAATAGAAAAAGAAAAAGAAAAAGAATTGGAGAGGGAGATGCCACGTATATTTTGATCACAAAAATTAAATATAGTACAAATGATTGAAGGGGACATGATAAATATGCCTTTCTCTTATCTCAATTCTTATCTTTTTTTAATTTCTTTATTATCCCTCTTGACATTTTCGAGAAATTAAAAAGAAATTTACCTTGTGTTTGAACATAAAAATATGTTAATTTGAGTGGCCAAAAATTAACTTAAGATTTGATTAGTATGTAAAAAGAATATTTTTTATTGAACACTTTATAATTAATTGCTTCTTAATTTAATTACTAAACTATTGCATTAGCTCTTCCTTCTCCTATCCTCCATCTTATGCTAGGAGTGGTTGAAGGGTAAGGTAAATAAAGCCATTATTTTAAATCTAAGAAATGAAATATTAAAAAGCCACAAAAATATTTACTAGGTTGTCATGTAAGATCTGACCTGGATAAATCCATGGGGAAGGAAATTAGGTTTGAAAATTTTTGAATAATAATTTGATGAAAATTTGAGCCTAGATCAGATGTGGATGAAATTTGAATCATGTGAGGTCCGGAAAAAGTTGATAATGGATTGAGGGTTAATTCATGAGTTTGACTTTTTGAGTTGAAAGTCAAGACAACGAGAAGTCTGTACAACTTTACAAAATTGAATTCGGACGAGTAAAACTCTTGAAATTAATCTTGGCATAGAGGGTAGATTATCAAATATTGTGATTTGAGGTTGTATTATGAAATGGAAACTTGAAACACAAGTTACGAATTTTTATCTCCATCAAACCCGCCACGATGGGATGAATCCCACTATGGCAGTGCTCAATGGCGAGATAAATGGTCGCCATGGTGGGTGAGCCATAGTTTTAAGTCAGAGAACTTTCAAATCATTACTTCTCTCACTTTGTTCTTGAGAGACCAAAGGCATTTTAGAACTTGTTTTCTTCAGTTTTTCACCTGCTTTGTCAACAAAGATAAGTTAATAGTTCCTCTAACTTGTAAATTGATTCCAAAACTTGAAATCTAGGAGAATGTTCTTAAAAGGAAGGTTGTGACCTACAGTTAATGGTGTGTAAAAGTCTCAATTAGGGGAGATGATCATGAAAGTGGCCAAGGGTTGGGATTTTGATATAATCCTGGTAAATTAGACTTATAATTATTAATTACTTGTGTTTCTCATTTGTTGCATATGGACCAAAAGTGAGCTAGAATTTTAAAAAAGGGGAAAGCTTCTTAGAGTTTCAAGGCTTGTTTTGAGATAGGAGATGAGTTGATATTTTTATTTATGTGATATATGCTTATTAACTACTTCGTTAGTAATCCTACATGTATATGCATAGGAAATTATAACATAAATTTAATAAATGATTACCCATAATCAAACTGCGTGCAATGAACCTATTACCAAATTTATAAAAGTTGTGGATTATTCAGTATGTGTATGATTATTATTGTGATTATAAGATTAAGTGTCATGTTCCAATACATTATTGAAACGAGTGTCACATTTCAACACACATTATTAGATTGGATGTCATATTCTAACACATCGTTGAATCTGATGTCACGTTGTGACACATAACTTGTTCGAGTGTGGGTATCATAAGAAGGCCATTATAAATTGTTATAATGAGAATGATAATTGTGTATTGGCATATTGAATATGAAATGTAATTTGCGATTCTTTCATATGAGTGTAGTTTGCTAGTTGTAGTTGTTTGTTTATATTTCACTTATTGAAATAGCCGCATGATCCTACCAATACACCATGTTATATGTACTAATATTGCACTTGCTCTTTATTTTGTTGAGTATAAGGCATCTTTAGGCTACTGTTGACAGAATTCAGCTAGGAGATTGTTGATTCCAAAGTTCAAGGGTGAGCTAGCTCTTTCAGGCAGCCATGGATTCTTCTATGACTCTCAACCCAGGTGTTTCAGGCTTAGACTGTTTAGACATTTTAGACAATCAAATTGATGATCTCCGGAGGTTGAATCCTCTTATCTTAAATATTTAGAGTTTTGGTATAATGACTTTCAGGTTCTACAGGAGTTATTTTCACATTACCTAGATTGTTGTTGAATTTATAAAAACTTAATTTTGGTCTTTTATTTAAACTTACGTTTATAACTTTAAATACTTAAATTGTGCTAGTTTTGTTTAGTTGGATTATGGTATTGATTCTCCCATCGGTGGGTTAGAGTGAGTACCACTCACGGCTAATTCAGGATTATGACAAAGTTGAAGCACCATTCAGTTTTACTCAAAATGTTAAGCCAATTTCCATTCTATCAGCTACTTTTGTAGTCTCTTATGTACAAGAGAAAAATATATCTTTTAAATATTTTAAAATTTTGATTGAGATTGACAGATGAGTGAGTGCAATAAAGACAAATTTTCTCCCTCATTAAAATTTTAAACTTTTTTATCTCCTATATGTCTACGCATTTCTTTTTTGTGTGTGTTTTATTTCCTTTCTGATATTCAATAGGTTTTTCAAAATTAAATTATTTTATTTCATTATGTTTGATTCGTATCTCAAAAAATAATTATTTTTTTCATCTTCTTTAAATGAATCTTCAAGACAAATGGCGCAAGGTTTGAAACACAGTAAATAATAGGGCATTTCTCATTTCGATTTTGTCTACGATAAAATTTAAAATCATGAGGTATGTTTAATTCACACACTTCACTAGATGAAAGACCTGAGAGTTTCTTTTGCGTCTTATTATTATATAGATTTTATGAAGATCTTCTAATATATTTTCACTTTAGATCACCAAAACGTCCCTATCTCACACTGCATTATTAATGTCCCTCCTTAACAATCTGTGTTCACCATCACACGCATATCAACAATTCCTCCGATCAAAATAGCCTCACAAGTGCAATATAAAGAGCAGAGGGTAAAATTCGAAAAGTTATAGCTTTTAATTTTCATTGATCAAGAACCTGTAATTCAAAAATATTTATACTTTCTTTTTAAAAAAAGAATGTTTGTTATTGTTAACGTTTTTTTATGTATTCATTGATTTAATGTAAAACAGCAGATAGGAACAACTTTTTCAGCATGACAAATAGTTTATGATTTGAATTAAAGGAGTAGTTTATAAATATTTCTACAAAGTAACAAGTACATTAACAAGTGGTTCAAAGTGAAACGTTCATCCTGTCATGTACCATATAAATTTAGCCATTTCCCAACTTTTTACATATGAAATGCAAAGCATATGTACTTTGCACTATTCTCACATTATCAATTGCCCTTTCCCTTTTTTTTTGGTTCTCGCCCGATGTTTGGTGTTAACATTGAAGTTTGACTATATTTAGATTCGTATCATGTAGGGTTTCATTTAAAAGAAAACACTCTCAGCTACCAAGAATTTTTTAATTCTCAAAATTCAAATTCGAAACCTTTGATTAAGAGAGAAGCAGGTGCACCAGGTAATTTCCTTTCCTTTATGTTATTTTTCAATTTGTTAATTGGCTCCACTTAGGTTTCAGAAGAAGTTCCTTTGTCCTATGTTATATTCCTCAAACATAGCTCTTTTTTTGCTTCACACCTATGATGATTGAATTAATAATAGTAGAAAGACAAAGACCTATGACCTATATATGGCTTTTCATACACATGGTGGGTCCTTAAGGCTGGTGGATTTTAATTGCTTATATCCAATGGGACCCTTTTAGTCACTTTTTGTTGGATTTGGGTCAGATTTTGCACTGCTAAGGCTAGGGGGTTTTATGTTGCTTGATGGGGCCTTTGAATATAGATATTTTTTTGTTATACCAATAAATAAATATTAAAAGTTGTGGCACTGAATCAGACACCCCATTGTTGAGGTGTGTGGAGAATTGGCTCTTTTTGTGCTAAAAAATTTGGTCATTTTTAGTTGGTGGATTTTTTATGATCATTTTATGTTTTTGCTTATTCTTTTTAGTTATCGTGATTTTTATTTTGAGAATGAAGTAGTATAAGCGTTGAATGATATTTAGATGTATTCTTTAATTTTATCATATTGATATTAAAAAAATTATAATTTTTATATAAATTTTAAGTATTTAAAATTTTAAAAAATATTAAATTAATCTAATCTTATTTAATTTTGAAAAATGTAATATAACAACTAAATAGAAACGGAAGGAGATACTTTAAGTTAATATCAAAATATTGAATGTCTTCCATCTTCTTGTGTTGTATTAGTATTCCCTCCGATTTATGTTATATGTAGTCTTTTTCATTTTGGAATAAATTGAAGTTTTAGAATTTTGAGCATGATTGCTTTGTTATTATTGTGTTTGATTTTTTTTGGAATTTAATTTTAATGTATTTTATTTGAGTCGATGATTGTCTATTAGAAATAATTTTTTTATAGATGTATGATTGCGTGTGTACTATTTATTTTAAATTTGACCCGTAAAATTACATTGAATATATTATTGTTATAATAACAATTTCTATCAATCGGAAGAGATGGATGAGTGAACTAAGGTGATGAACTATTAGTTTATTGCACGAGTTAATTGTACCGATAAATTAAATTCATTTTTTTCTTTAAAACTTAATTATTTTTTTTCAAATTTCAATTTTTTTCATTTTACTCTTAGTTGAATGTGAGTAGAGTTGTCAATACGGGCCGGCCCATCCCATCCGAGCTAGCCCTTACAGGCTTTGGAATTTGACAGGCCAGGCCAGGCTGACCTTTTTTTTTTATGGGCTAGAAAATAACTAGCCCAACCCATTTGTACGTGGGTAACGGACTCTGCTGGACCCCCACATTTTTATTCTTATATTTTTTAATAAGTTTTTAAATTAAATTATAATTTAAACATATTAAAATAAATAGCAACAAGACAATATTACATAGTATT
>JAPFFP010000009.1:7092481-7120185 GCA_026153255.1 Solanum medicagineum | reverse complement strand
AATTATAATTTAAACATATTAAAATAAATAGCAACAAGACAATATTACATAGTATTAGTGTTACTATTACTCCCTCCTTCCATCTCTACTTGTCCACTATACTATTTTAAGATGTACAACAATACTTATCCACTTCACGATAATTCCAAACTTAATTTTTAGTTTACCCTTATCATTAATTCTAGTAGTTGTTTTCTCGTTATATTTTCAAGACATTATAATTGCTATATTTAAAAGGTGATTTGGACTAGTAAAGATAGATAGAGGAAGTACATATTATAAAAATATAATTTATATCTAAATTTTAACATTTAAAATTTTGAAATGAACTTTGAGTTTAGACTCTTATTATCTATAATACTCTATTTTATTTTTATTTATTTTTTTAATTCAGCCTACGGACCGGCCCAACCCATATCAAAAGCCCTACAAATCAATAGGCTTATTCAAGCCGGGTTAAAAAGCTCATTTTAAAAAAATCATAGTCCAATCCTGCTAAATCACGAATTATACCAAACTGATCTAACGGGCCTAGCCCATATTGATACTCCAAATGTGAGAAATAGACTAACATCACTAACTATCACCAATATAAAATCAGCAACTTACCACTAATATTATGCTTCATTTCTAAGCAAAAGAAAAATCAACCATATGAATTCTTATAATCCACATCGCAAGTTTACATTTTTCACGATCTAATATTAATTTCTTCTTTTCATTTGATGTGATATCTTTTTCTTTTTAGATTGTTCCAAAAAGAATATTACATTATAGAAATTATTTAACTTTTAAATTTCTCTTTTATTCTCAATAAAATAATTCTCAGTCACATAAAAAATAACTATCTAAAGATTATTTCCAATCATAAATTTCAAAAAAAAGAAATTCTTTAAATTTTATGTCAAGTCAAACAATATCACATAAAATTAGACAAAGAGAGTCTATATTAACTTCTCTTAAAATTTTTTGCTGACTTTGCTAATACAATTCAAATTAATATCTTAAAGATTAAAAAGAAGAAATAATAAAAGAGGGTGAGTAGGTTGTGGATGAGCTTTTGGACTAGGGAGGATTTTGGAGGGTGGCCTTTAAGGAGACCAAAAAGTTGGCCACAGAATGTCCAAAGAATAAGTGAAGATGAAGACATCTACTGTTTGTCAATAGTAAAAGCCATCTGTTTTCCATAATTCCACTGTTCTTTAACAGTTTCCACATGTTTGCACTACTTTTATTTTGTCTTTTTCCCATCATCAAAGAAGAGTGATAAGTACTTTTTCATTTTTAATTGAAAGATTTTAAATTTGAATTTCTTTGAGTATAGAGTCATCTTTATTAGGGAAAGTTTTATCTCTCTATCCCCCCAATGTTGGGCTTCCCGGTGCAAATCTGAAAGAAAGAAAAAAAAGAACAAATGTTTGTGCTCCATAAAATAGGAATAAAATTTGCATATATATTTTATTTTTCTCAAATTTTACTTATAAAATTATATTGAATATTTTTGTTTTGGCATAAAATATAAAGGGAAAAGGGTAAAAAATGTCCTAAAACTATATGAAAGGAACAAAAATGCCCTTCATTTATAGTTTGATCCAAAAATGCTCTTCATTTATAGTTTGCTCCAAAAATGTCCTTAATATCAATACTTTGGTACAAAAATACTCTTATTGTTATTTAATTGGTTAAAAATTCCCCTTTTCAAATAATTTAATATTTATTTTATTTTTGAATACATTATTTTTCTAATAATATTTTTTTAATTAGCAAATATTTATCCTACTTCAATTCGAGAAAAAATTTAAAATAATTAAAATATTTCTTGCTTTATTATAATTACTGTTTTTATCGTTATCTAAATAAAAAAAAATGTTAGGTTTACTATGATCTTATATTTATGACATATATTATTTGTTACAAGGGCACGATGTTCTATTTTCATTGATAAAATGAGATTAAGAAGAAAAAAATTATTTTCTTACGTTTTTATTAGTTAGTGTGGTTTTAAAGAAACAAAACAAGAAAAATATTATTCTTATTAGGAACACAATATGTTTAAAGAGTAAAAAAATATAATTATTTAAAGAAGGGCATTTCTAACCCATTTAGTAACAACAAGGGCATTTTTGGACCAAAATATTGACTGCAAGGACATTTTCAGACCAAACTATAAATGAAGGATATTTTTGCTCCTTTCATATTTTAAGGGCATATTTGACCCTTTTCTCATATATAAATCCACCCTTTAATTTGACTCCACTTGGAAATTATGTCCTCCAATTTTGGGTGCGCACAACGAGACTAGACATTTAATATAAAATTCAACAAGTAGACATACATGTGACACGTCCTATGTGGCACAATTGGGATGACAAAATTAAACTCAACCTGTTATTAACCTGTCCATTTGTTAGCTCAGCCCAACTCGTTTCAATCTATTTAAAATTGAGTTGATATGCAACCCGAACTTACTTGAAAGAGATCTTGTTAAAATATTTTTAAAATACTTTTTTTAATTCGATATGTTACTAACATATTGAAAAGAACAAAAAAAAAATGTAAAACTTAGTAAAAGTTGGGTCGAGTTGGATCTTGACCCGCTCGATAACCCATTACTCAATCCGATTTGCCCTAACCCATGTTGATCCAAGCAAATCCGAATTAGGTTTAGTCTTGACCCATTTGTTATCTTGATTCACTACCGATCCGCTCAAATTTGACCCGACCCGCTCAACACCCCTATGCACAATACATGTAGGACACGAAATTGCCATGTAGGATGAACATGTCAATTCATTCAATACTTGCACACAATTAAAATTACAGAATATAGATATCAGTTGAGACCAAATTAAAGAAAACATTTATATAGTATGTTTTTTATTATTTTCTTTTTTGTCAAACTAAAATTCTATTCAGCCATGTACACAAGTTTATACAAACCTAGCTCATTTTGGACTCTAGGGTTCACCCTATGTCTGTTCCTATACAATTTTGGGTAGTTTATACAGGGCAACTTTTGTAAATTATGTAGTAGCCTACTCCATTTACAACAAAATTCCATTTATAGTCAGTGCCCCATGCAGAATTAACTGATTACATGTGGCACTGTGAGTTTTAAAAAAAATATTTTAAAATTTGTTTAGTAAATATAATAAAATCTCACTTTTGAAAAAAAAAATTAAAATCTATTTAATAAACAAAATAAAAATAATTTTCTCAAAAAGAAAAAGAATAACTTAACTATTCTTTTTTTTCCGCTGTTTTTTAATACGAAAATTTCTTTTCAATCAACATTTGACTTATAGTTGTGACAATTTGTTAATATTTCTAGCATATGATTATTTTGAAAATATGTAAGTATATAGTTCTATGAAATTTACTATTTTCTTTCAAAAAAGTTATGTATAATTGAATGGGTGTTAGCAAACGGATTCTGGCACTATAGGGGACACCGACTCAACTTTTCCAAAAAATCATATGAGTGGGTCCACAATGAGCCCGACAAGAGGCCCGGCGGCGGCGGGGGGACGCCTGGTAGGATATTATGGGCCAAGGAATAGGAAACAGACGATTTCGGCAGTTTTCTGTGGGTGTTAGCCCACGGATTCAAGTGCTGCAGGGGGCTCTAGCGCAATATTTCCAAAATATCATACGAGTGGGTCCACAACAAGCCTGGAAAGAAGACCAGGTGGCCCGGCGACGGGGTAGGCCGCCTAGTATGATTTTATGGGCCAAAGAATATGAAACAAACAATTTCGACAGTTTTCTTTGGGTGTTAGCCCACGGATTCTGGCGCTGCAGGGGGTTCCGGCGCAATTTTCCTAAAAAATCATACGACTGGGTCTGCAACGAGCCCGACAAGAGACTCGGGTGGCTCGGCAGCGGTGAGGGGACGCCTGGTAGAATTTTATGGGCCAAAGAATAGGAAACAAACTATTTCGGCATTTTTTTGGGTGTTAGCCAATGGATTTTGGTGCTGTAGGGGGCTCCGCGATAATTTTCCCAAAAAAATCATATGATTGGGTTCACAACGAGCCCGGCAAGAGGCCTAGGTGGCCCAGCGGCAGCAGGGGATGCCTGGTAGGATTTAATAGGCCAAGGAACAGGAAATAGATGGTTTTGAAAGTTTTCTGTGGGTGTTAGCCCATGGATTCTGGCGCTGCAAGGGGATCCGACACAACTTTCCCAAAAAATCATATAGTGGATCCGCAACGAGCTCGACAAGAGGCCCAAATGGCTCGCGGCGACGGGGGATGCCTGGTAGGATTTTATGGGCCAAGAAACAGGGAACAGGCGATTCTGGCAGTTTTCTGTGGGTGTTAGCCTACGGATTCTGGTGCTACAGGGGGCTCCGACACAACTTTCCCAAAATATAGTACGAGTGGATCTGCAACTAGCACGACAAGAGGCCCAGTTGGCCCCGCGGCGGCAGACGCTTAGGAGGATTTTATGGGCAATGGAATAAGGAACATGTGATTTTGAAAGTTTTCTGTGGGTGTTAGTCCACACATTCTGGCGCTGTAGGGGGCTCTGGCGTAATTTTCTAGAAAAATCATACAAGTGGGTCTGCAACGAGCCCGACAAGACAGCCAGGTAGCTCGGCGGCGGCTGCGACAGCCTGGTAGGACTTTATGGGCCAAAGAACAGGAAACAGGTAATTTCAGCAGTTTTCTGTGGATGTTAGCCCATGGATTCTGGCGCTGCAGGGGGCTCCAGTGCAACTTTCCAAAATAACCGTACGAGTGGGTCCGCAATGAGCCCAGCAAGAGGCCCAGGTGCCCAGGCGGAGGCGGGGGATCGCCTGGTATGGTTTTATGGGCCAAGGAATAGAAAACATGCGATTTGAGCAGTTTTCTATGGGAGTTAGCCCACTGATTATGGTGCTGCAGGGTGCTCCGGCTCAACTTTACCAAAAAATAATACAAGTGAGTCCGTAATAAGCCCAGCAAGAGGCCCAAGTGGCTTGGCGGCGACGTGGGATGCCTGATAGGATTTTATGGGCCAAGGAATAGGAAGCAGGTGATTTCAGTAGTTTTGTGGGTGTTACCCCATGAATTCTGACGCTACAAGGGGCTCCGACGCAACTTTCCCAAAAAATCATATGAGTGGATCCACAAAGAGCTCGACAAGAGGTCCTGGTGGCTCGGCGGCGGCGGAGGACGTCTGGTAGGATTTTTTGGGCCAAGGAACATGAAATATGCGATTTCGGCAGTTTTCTGTGGGTGTTAGCTCACGAATTCTGGAGCTGCAGGGGCACCGGTACAAATTTTCGAAATATTCATACGAGTGAATCTGTAATGAACCCAGCAAGAGTCCTTGTTGGCCCGACGGTGGCGGGGGACGCCTGATAGGAATTTATGGGCCAAGGAACAGAAAACAGGCGATTTCTACAGTTTCTTGTAGGTGTTAGCCCACGGATTCTGGCGATGCTGGGGGCTCCGCGCAACTTTCTCGAAAAATTATACAGGTGGGTTCACAACGAGCCCGGAAAGAGGCTTAAGTGGCTCGGCAGGTGCGAAACTTGTAGGAAATAGGCGATTTTGGTAGTTTTCTGTGGGTGTTAACCCACGGATTCTGGCGCTGCAAGGGAATCCAGCGCAACTTTCTTCAAAAATTGTACGAGAGGGTCCGCAACGAGCCTGACAAGAGGTCTAGGTGGCCCGGTGGTAGAGTGGAACGCCTGGTAGGATTTTATGGGTTAAGAAACAGGAAACAAGCGATTTTGGCAGTTTTCTATGGATGTCAGCCCACAGATTCTGGCGCTGTGGGAGTTCCGGCATAACTTTCTCAAAAAATTATACGAGTGCGTCCACAAAGAGCCCGACAAGAGGCCCAGGTGGCCCGGCGGCTGTGGGGGACGCCTGGTAGGATTTTATGGGACAAGGAACTGGAAATAAGTAATTTTGGCAGTTTTTTGTCAGTGTCACACCACGGATTCTGGCACTACAAGGGGCTCCGGTGTAACTTTCCCAGAAAATCATACTAGTGGGTCCGCAAAGAGCCCAGCAAAAGACCCAGTTGGCCCAGCAACGGCGGAGGACGCCTAGTAGAATTTTATGGGCTAAGGAATAGGAAACAAGCGATTTCAGAAGTATTCCATAGGTGTTAACCAAAGGATTGGGGCGCTGCAGAGGACCCGGTGCTATTTTCCTGAAAAATAATACGAGTGGGTCTACAACGAGCTCGGTAAGAGGCCCAGGTGGCCTGGCGGCGACGGGGAACGCCTGGTAGAATTTTATGGGACAACGAATAGGAAACTGGTGATTTCCGCAATTTTCTGTGGGTGTTAGCCCACGGATTTTGGCGCTGCAGGGGGCTCCGATGCAAATTTCAAGAAATATCATACGAGTAGGTCCGTAACGAGCCAGACAAGAGGCCCAAGTGGCCCGACGACCGTAGGGGATGCCTGGTAGGATTTTATCGGCCAAGGAAAAGGATATAGGCGATTTCGGCAATTTTCTGTGGGTGTTAGCCTACGGATTTCTGGCGCTGCAAGGGGCTTTAGTGCAACTTTCCTGAAATATCATACGAGTGGATCCGTAGCAAGTCTGGCAAGAGATCCAGGTGACCCAGCTGTAGCATGGGACATCTAGTAGGATTTTATGGGCTAAGGAACAATAAACATGTGATTTCAGTGATTTTCCGTGGGTGTTAGCCCATGGATTATGGCACTACAGGGGGCTCCGGTGCACCTTTCCTAAAAAATCATACGAGTAGGTCCACAATAATCCCGACAAGAGGCCTAGCTGGCCCGGCGGCGGCGGGGGACGCCTTGTAGGATTTTATAGGCCCCAAAACAAGAAACAGACGATTTCGACAGTTTTCTGTGGGTGCTAGCCTACGGATTCTGGCGTTGCATGGGGCTCTGGCTCAACTTTCTTGAAAAGTTATATGGGGGGTCTGCAATAAGCTCGACAAGAGGCCCAAATGGCCTGGCGGCGGTGGAAGCCGACTAGTAGGATTTAATGGGCCAAGGAACAGAAAACAAACGATTTTGGTAGATTTTTGTGGGTGTTAGCCCACGGATTCCTGCACTATAGAGGGCTCCAGTAAAACCTTTCAAAAAAATCATTCGAGTGGGTACACAATGAGCTCGACAAGAGGCCCAGATTGCCCGACGATGGCGGGGGGATGTTTGGTAGGATTTCATGGGCCAACGAACAGGAAATAGGTAATTTCGATAGTTTTCTGTAGGTTTGAGCCCATGAATTCTGGAGCTGCAGGGTGTTACTGCGTAACTTTTCTGAAAAATCATACGAGTGGCTCCACAATGAGCCCAGCAAGAGGCCCAGGTGCCTCGGCGGCGTCGGAGGACGACTGGTAGGATCTTAAGGGCCAAGGAACCGAAAATAAGCAATTTCGATAGTTTTCTGTCAGTGCTAGCCCACAGATTCCGGCGCAACATTCCCAAAAAATCATAAGAGTGGGTTCGCAATGAGCCCGGCAAGAGGCCTAGGTGGCCCGGTGGTGTTGGGGTAGGCCTAGTAGGATTTTATTAGCCAAGGAACAAGAAAAAAATGATTTCGGCAGTTTTCTGTGGGTGTTAGCCCATTGATTCTTGCGCTGCATGGGAATCTAGCGACACATTCTTGAAAAATCATACGAGTGCGTCTTAAATGAGCCCGACAAGAGGCCCAGGTGTCCCGGTGGCATTGAGGGAGGCCTGATAAGACTTTATGTTCCAAGGAACAGGAAACATACAATTTTAGCAGTTTTTTGTGAGTTCTAGCCCACGAACTCTGGCGCTGCATGGGGCTTCATGCGCAACATTCTCGAAAAATCATGCGAGTGGGTTTGCAACAACCCAAGTAAGAGGTCCAGGTGGCCCGACGATGTTGGGAGAGGCCTAGAATTTTATGGCCCAAGGAACAGGAAATAGGCGATTTCGGCAATTTTCTATGGGTATTAGGCCACGGATTCTGGCACTGCATGGGGCTACGGTGCAACATTCCAGGAAAATCATATTCGGGCGTCCGCCATGAGCCCAGCAAGAGGCGCAGGTGGTGCGACAACATTGTGGGAGCCCTAGTAGGATTTTATAGGCCAAAGAACACGAATCACACAATATAGGCAAATTTTTATGGGTGTTAGCCCACGGATTCTGAGGCTGCATGGGGCACCGGCGCAACATTCTCAAAAAATCATAGGAAGTTCGGCCGCAACGAGCACAGAAAGAGGCCCAGGTAGCCCAGCGGCGTTAGGGGAGGCCTGGTGGATTTTATGGGTCAAGGAAAAAGAAACAGGCGATTTCGGCAGTTTTCTGTGGGTGTTAGCCTATGAATTCTAGCGTTGCATGGGGATCTAGTGCAACATCCCCGAAAAATCATACGAGTGGGTCCACAGTGATACTAGCAAGAGTCCTAGATGTCCCGACGATGTTAGGGGAGGGCTGGTAGGATGTTATGGGCCAAGGAACAAAAAGCAGAGGATTTCGGCAGTTTTCCATGGGTGTTAGCCCACGAATTCTGGCACTGCATGGGGCTCCGGCAACACATTCCCAAAACATCATACGAGTGGATCCACAACAAGCCAAGCAAGAGGCCTAGGTAGCTCGGTGGTGTTGTGGAGGCCTGGTAGGATTTTAATTAATGAGGAATAGAAAACAGGCAATTTTAGTAGTTTTCTATGGGTATTAGCCCACGGATTCTGGTGTTGCATGGGGCTACGACGGAACATTCCTGAAGGAAATATACGAAGAGGTCCGCAAGGAGCCCGACAAGAGGCTCAGGTGGCCTCGCACATTGGGAGAGGCTTGGTACAATTTTATGGGCCAAGAAACAGGAAACAGGCGATTTTAGAATTTTTCTATAGGTGTTACCCCAAGGATTCTGGCACTGCATAGTGCTCCAGCGCAACATTCTTGAAAAATCATATGAGTGGGTCTACAACGAGCCCGGTAAGAGGGCAAGGTGGCCCGACGACGTTGGGGGAGCCTGGTAGAATTTTATGGGCCAAGAAATAGGAAACAACCGATTTCGGCAGACTTCTACGGATGTTATCCCATGATTTCTGGCACTGCATGGAGCTCCAACGCAACATTCTCGAAAAATCATCATACGAGTGAGTCCACAACCAGCCCGACAAGAGGTCCATGAGGACGGCGATATTTGGGGTGGCCTGGTAAGATTTTATGGGCCAAGGAACAGGAAACAGGTGCTTTTGACAGTCTTCTATGGGTGTTAGCCCACGTATTTTGGTGCTGCATGGGGCTCCAGCGCAACATTCCCGAAAACTCATTTGAGTGAGTCCACAAGGAGCCCGACAAGAGGCCAGGTGGCCGGCGGCGTTGGGAGAGGCTTGGTAGGATTTTATGGGCCAAGGAACAGGAAACAGGTGATTTCGACAGTTTTCTGTGGGTGTTAGCCTGCGGATTCTGGTGTTGCATGAGGCTCCAACGCAATATTCCCGAAAAATCATACGAATAGGTCCACAATGAGCCCGGCGATAGGCGCAGGTTGCCCAGCTGTATTGGGGGAGGCCTACTAGGATTTTATAGGTCAAGGAATAGGAAACAGGCGATTTCAGCAGTTTTCTGTACGTCTTAGCCCACGAATTTTGGCACTGCATGGGGATCCGGCGCAACATTCTTGAAAAATAATACGAATAGGTCCGCAATGGGCTATACAAGAGGCCCAGGTGGCCCAACGACATTGGGAGAGGTCTGGTAAGATTTTATGGACCATGGAACATGAAACAGACGATTTCGGCAGTTTTCTGTAGGTGCTAGTCCATAGATTCTAGCGCTGAATGGGGGTCCATCGCAATATTCACGAAAAATCATATAAGTGGATCCATAACGAGCCAGACAACACACCTAGGTGGTCCGGCGGTGTTGTGGTAGGCCTGGTAGTATTTCATGGGCCAAGGAATAGGAAATAGGCGATTTCGGCAGTTTTTGTGGAAGTTAACCCACAGATTCTGGGCTGCATGGGGCTCCGACACAACATTCCAAAAACATGACATGAGTTGGTTCGAAATGAGCCTGGCAAAAGGCCCAGGTAGTCCAGCTGCGTAGGGGGAGGCCTAGTAGAATTTTATAGGCCAAGGAACAGGAAACAGGCGATTTCGGTAGCTTTCTATAGGTGTTAGCCCACGGATTTTGGCTCTGCATAGGGTTCCAGCGCAACATTCTCGAAAAATCATACGAGTGGGTCCGCAATGAGCCCGGCAAGAGGCTCAGGTGGCCCGGCGGTATTAAGGGAGGCCTGGTAGGATCTTCTGGGCCAAGGAACAGGAAACAGGCGATTTCGATAGTTTTCTGTGGGTGTTAGCCTAAGGATTCTGGCGCTGCAACGAGCCCGGCTAGAGGACTAGGTGGCCCGATGGTATTGGGGGAGTCCTGGTAGGATTTTAATGGCCAAGAAATAGGAAACATGCGATTTCAGTATTTTTTTATGGGTGTTTGCCCACGGATTTCGGTGCTACATTGGGCTCCACCGCGACATTCCCAAAAAATCATATGAGTGGATCCACAACGAGTTGACAAGAGGCCCGAGTGGCTCGGCGACATTGGGGGAGGCTTTGTAGGATTTTATGGGCAAACGAACAGGAAACAGACAATTTTGGTAGTTTTTTGTGGGTCTTAGCCACGGTTGCTATTGTTGCATGGGGCTCCGGCGCAACATTCCTAAAAAATCGCACGAGTGGGTCCATAACAAGCCAGGCCAGAGGCCCAAGTGGCCCGACGGGGTTGGGGGAGGCATGGTAGGATTTTATGGGCCAAGAAAGAGGAAATAGGTGATTTTGACATTTTTCTGTGGGTGTTAGCCCGTGGATTCTAGCGTTGCATGGGGCTCCCAGTGCAACATTCCTGAAAAATCAAACGAGTGGGTCCGCAACGAGCCCAACAAAAGGACAAGGTGGCCCGGTGGCGTGGGCGAAGGCCTGATAAGATTTTATGGGCCAAGGAACAGGAAACAGGCAATTTCGACAGTTTTCTATGGGTGTTAGCCCATGGATTCTGGCGCTGCATGGGGCTCGGACGCAACATTCCTTAAATATCATACGAGAGAGTCCACAATAATCCCGGTAAGAGGCCCAGGTGGCCCGGAGGTATTGGGGGAGGCCTAGTAGGATTTTATAGGCCAAGGAACAGAAAACAGGCAAATTTTGAAGTTTTCTGTGGGTATTAGCCCACGGATTCTAGAAGTGTCTGGGGCTTCGGCGCAACATTCCTGAAAAATCATACGAGTGGGTCCACAACAAGCCCGGCAAGAGTCCTAGGTGGCCTAGTGGCATTGGGTGTGGCCTGGTAGAATTTTATGGGCCAAAGAACGGTAAAAGGGTGATTTTAGCAGTTTTCTATGGGTGTTAGCCCACGAATTTTGGCGATGCATGGAGCTCTGACGCAACATTTCCAAAAAATCATACGAGTGGGTCCGCAACGAGCCCAATAAGAGGCCCAGGTGTCCTGGCGGCATTGGGGGAGGGTTGGTAGGATTTTATGGCCCAAGGAACAGGAAACAGGCGATTTCGGTAGTTTTCTTTGGGTGTTACCCCACGAATTCTTGAGCTGCGTGGGGCTCCGACGCAACTTTTTAAATCATACGAGTGGGTCTGCAACGATCCCAGCAAGAGGCCCAGGTGGCCTAGCGACATTGAGGGAGGCCTGTAAGGATTTTATAGGCCAAGGAACTGGAAATAGGATATTTCTGTAGTTTTCTGTAGGTGTTAGCCCACAGAAACTTTCCTGAAAATCATACGGGTGGATCCATAACGAGCTCGGCAAGAGGCCCGACAGCGTTGAGGGTGGCTTGGTGGGATTTTATGGGCCAAGGAACAGCAAACCAGCAATTCCGACAAGTTTCACGGGTGGGGGGGGGGGGGGCGTTAGCCCACGATTCTAGCGTTGCATGGGGATTCAGCGCAACATTCCCAAAAAATCATACGAGTGGGTCCGCAACTATCCCGGCAAGAGACCCAGGTGGCCCGGAGGCATTGGGGGAGGCCTGGTCGGATTTTATGGGCCAAGGAACAAGAAACAGGCGATTTCGGTAGTTTTCTTTGTGTGTTAACCCATGGATTTTTGGTGCTGCATCGGGCTTCGGTGAAACATTCCCAAAAAATCATACGAGTAGGTCCACAACGAGCCCGGCAAAAGGCCCAAGTGGCCCGACAGCATTGGGGGAGGCCTGGCAGGATTTTATGAGTCAATGAACAGGAAACAAGTGATTTCTGCAGTTTTCTGTAGATGTTAGCCCACGGATTCTGGCACTGCATGGGGCTCCGGCGCAATATTTTCTGAAAAGTCATTCAAGCGGTTCCGCAATGAGCCCGGTAAGAGGCCAGGGGGCCCAACGGCGTTGGGGGTGGCCTGGTAGGATTTTATGGGTTAAGGAACAGGAAACAAGCGATTTTGGCAATTTTTTGTGGGTGTTAGCCCACAGATTCTGGCCTGTATGGCGCTCCGACACAACATTTCCAAAAAATCATACGGGTGAATCCGCACCGAGCCCAGTAAGAGGCACAGGTGGCCTGGCGGCATTGAGGGAGGCCTGGTAGGATTTTATGGGCTAAGAAATAAGAAACAGGCGATTTGGGTACTTATCTGTGGGCGTTAGTCCATGGATTATGGCGCTGCATGGGGCTCCGATGCAACATTCCCAAAAAATCATATGAGTGGGTCTGCAACGAGCCCGGCAAGAGGCCCATAGTGTTGGGCGAGGCCTGGTAGGATTTTATAGACCAAGGAATAGGAAACCAGCGATTTCTGCAATTTTCTCTGGGTGTTAGCCCACTGATTCAGGCGCTGAATGGGGCTCCGGCGCAACATTCCAGAAAAATCATACGAGTGGGTCCGCAACAAACCCGGCAAGAGGCCCATGTGGCCCAGTGGTGTTGGGAGAGGCCTAGCAGGATTTTATGGGTCAAGGAACAGGAAATAGACGATTTTGTTAGTTTTCTGTAAGAGTTAGCCCACGAATTTTGGCGCTACAGAGGGCTCTAGCACAACTTTCCCGAAAAATCATACGAGTGGTTCGTAATTTGCGAGGCAAGAGGCCCAGGTGGCTCGACAGCTACAGAGGATGTCTGGTAAGATTTTATGGGCCAAGGAACAGCAAACATGCGATTTCTGCAGTTTCCTGTGGGTGTTAACTCACGGCTTCTGGTGCTGTAGGGGGCTTCGGCACAACTTTCCCAAAAAGTCATACGAGTCTCCGCAATGAGTCCAACAAGAGGCCTACATGGCTCTGTAACGATAGGTGACACCTGGTAGGATTTTATGGGCCAAGAAATAGGAAACAAACTATTTCGACAGTTTTCTATGGGTGTTTGCCCACGAATTCTAGTGTTGCAGGGGGCTCCGATGCAACTGTTCAAAAAGTCATACTAGTGGGTCCGCAATGAGCCCGCAAAAGACCCAAGTGGCCTCGCGACGGCGGGGAACGCCTGGTAGGATTTTATGGGCCAAGGAACAAGAAATAGGCGATTTCGGTAGTTTTCTATGAGTGTTAGCCCACAAATTCAGGTCTGCAGGGGTTTCTAGCGCAACTTTCCAAAAAAATTATACGAGTGGGTCCGAAACGAGCCTGGCAAGAGGCCCTGGTAGCCCAGTGGCAGTGGAGGATGCCTGGTAAGATTTAATGGGCTAAGCAACAGCAAAAAGGCTATTTCGACAGTTTTCTATGGGTGTTCGCCTACGGATTCTAGCGTTGCAGCGAGCTTCGGCGTAACTTTTCCAAAGAATCATATGAGTGGCTTTGCAATGATCCCGGCAAGAGGCCCAGGTGGCCCGGCGGCAACGAAGGACCCTGGTAGGATTTTATGGGATAAGAAACAAGAAAAAGATAATTTCGGCGGCAGGGGGCTCTAGCGTAACTTTCCCAAAAATTCATACGAGTGGGTCCATAACGAACCCAGCAAGTGGCCCAGGCGGCCCGACAGCGGCGGAGGACGCCTGATAGGATTTTATGGGCCAAGGAACAGGTAACCGACGATTTCTACAGTTTTGTGTGGGTGTTAGCCCATGGATTCTAGCATTGCAGGGGGCTCCGACACAACTTTCTCGAAAAATCATACGAGTAGGTCCACAATGGCCCCGGCAAGAGGCCCAGGTGGCTCGGCGGCAGCGGACGCATGGTCGGATTTTATAGGCCAAGGAACAGGTAATCGGAGATTCTAACAGTTTTTTGTTGGTACTAGCCCACGAATTCTGGCGTTGCAAGGGGCTGCGGTGCAACTTTCCAAAAATATCATACCAATGGGTCCGCAACGAGCCCGGCAAGAGGCCTAGGTGGCCCAGCGGAGGCGGAGGACGCTTGGTAGGATATATTGGCCAAGGGACAGGAAACAGGCGATTTCGATAGTTTTCTGTTGGTGTTGGACCACAGATTTTGGCGTTGAAGAGAGCTCCGGTGCAACTTTAATGAAAAATCATACGAGTAGATCCGAAACGAGCCTAACAAGAGGCCCAGGTGGCTCGGCAGCGACGTGGGATGCATGGTAGGATTTTATGGGCGAAGGAACAGGAAACAGAAGATTTCAACTGTTTGTTGTGGGTGTTAGCCCACAAATTCTGGCGTTGCAGGGGGCTCCAATGCAACTTTCTTAAAAAATCATACCAGTGGATCCGGCAAGAGGCCCAGGTGGCACCGCGGCACCGTAGAATGTCTGATAGGAAGCAATTTGGGTTATTTTCCATGGGTATTAGCCTATGGTTTGTGGCGCTGCCCGGGGATCCGAGAAAATTTTCTCGAAAAATTATACCAACCTGTCCTAAACGAGCTCGAAAAGTGGCTCAGGTGACCCGGTGGCACTGCAGGACAGTAGTTATGGAAGTGAGGGCTTGCTACGCAACCCATTCCCAAGAGAGAAAACTTTAAATATCTTGGGTGTGTTATTCAAAGTAGTACAGATATCAACGATGATGTTATGCTGGCATTGGGGTAGCATAGGGGACTTGTCTATGGAGTATTGTGTAATAAGAATATATCACCTAAACTTAAAGGTAAGTTCTACAAAATTGTGGTTAGACCGTCTTTGTTATATGAGTTGAGCATTGACTAGTCAAAAAGTGACATGTTCAGAAGATGCATGTTGTTAAGATGATATTGAGATGTATGTTTGCACATAATCGGAATAAATAAGATTAGGAATGAGGTTATTCGAGAGAAGATGATGGAAGTGGCCTCAATGACAAACAAGATGAGAAAAGCAAGATTGAGATGGTTTGAGCATGTGTAGAGAAGGTGTATTGACACCGCAGTTAGAGTGCAAGAGAATGAATCTAGGGCTTACACAAAGGGGTAAGGGTAGAACGAAAAGATATTTAAGGAAAGGTGATTAGATAAGATATGACACAACTTCATATTACCTAAAACATGACCTTGGATAGAAAGGAGTGGAAGACACGCATTAGAGTAAAAAGTTAGTAGAAATGAATTATTTTCTTGCCTTGTGATGATTTCTTTTAGGTTTATCACAAAGTAAATCTGGCTGCTACTGCTCTTTAATTATTCTTCTACTTCTATTTTTATTTTTTATATGTCTTCCAAACATTGCTCTTCATTCTAATCACTATTCTTTACCTATTGTATTATTTTTCTTGGGATTGATATGCATGAGTCAAGAGGCCTTGTGAATCAACTTTTCTATTTACATGAAATAGTGATAAAATCCACACATTCTATCTTACACAAACCCTACTTCATGAGATTCACTAAGTAGATTAATGTTGTTGTCATCTTCTAAATTTTTAATATAAACTAATATTTTCACATGGGCCAATGGTCTGCTTGCTAAGCTGGGTCGGCCTTAAAGGCCAAACCCATTTTGACGACTCTGCAATGAAGATAATCAGAAGCACGCAGTTTTTTTTGTTTTTTTTTGAAGAAACAAGATATCAGGCTCCACACAACACGACTAATCTTTGTCCATGCAGCAATTTCATTTTTCCTAAAATAATTAGTAGAAAATTTGGTATAAACAGATATATATATATTCCTATAACTTCTATTAGCTTTTACTATTTGCATTATTGCAGGCAACCTCAGAAAAATGAGCTTTGTAATGCCTCCAAGTAATGTGTGTGACAACCTGATTCTCCACTCCCACGGTAACTGCCAACTCAATCACGCAAAGGCTTCCTGTCTAAACAACAACTGTGGAGCCCCGAGGAACTCACCAGCTTTCACCTGGAATTGTTGTCATAAAACAAACAAGCATTAATGCAAATGAAAAGATGTAATCAAACAGGAATGAAAACAATAGTTTTCAGACCTCGTGTTAGTGGAAAGGAAGGAAAGACGAGGAACTGCCTGTCCCATACTTGAAATCAATTTTTCAGACAATGATTCCATGCATATCTTAAATTAAAAGAAAACCAGTTACATTTTTCCGAGCTTATACAGTAAAATTTGTGAAAGGATTCCTCATAATCAAATACTCCATTAACTGATTGTTTTCTCAACGTTTGTTTCCGTTGTGATAAAGGAGAAACTTTTATTTCGTGAGTTAAACAGTGCTATGGTATAAATATAAACCTCCAGACGAGAATATTATTGAGAAATTGGTTGAAAACATTACTGACCTGTTGGTTTCTGGAGATCCTGTTTTCAAGGATTTCATCCCTCACCAATCAGAAAGCAGTGTTCAGACAGTCATGATCAAGCTTCCTTCCAGAAAGGCAAATTGATCATATTTCCTCACAGCTATCCTTGAGTTATTGGCACCATTTGAGCCTCATTGTAATTTTGATCATCTCAAGCACGTCTGCTAGTCACACATGATTTTTCTAATTCATTGTTTCTCCCACAACTACTCAACAAGCCGAGTAAATCCCAGAAACACATTTATATCCCGAATGTTCTGTTATACAGTTCGCTTGAATTGGGCATGCGGAACTTTGGTTCCTCATATCCATTAAAGAACTTGTTATAGCCAAGCCTTTCACTTCGGAGGAGTTCAGCCACGCCCAAGTCATTTCCAGTTGGGACCCCATTCCAACCTTCCCACTGACCATTTGACATCACAGAGTTCCTGCCCTGGGGAAGATTGAGTTGTGAAAATGGGGAAAGATTGCTGGCCAGAGT
Organism: Solanum medicagineum; assembly: GCA_026153255.1. NCBI lineage: Eukaryota > Viridiplantae > Streptophyta > Magnoliopsida > Solanales > Solanaceae > Solanum > Solanum medicagineum. Next base: position 7,103,155 of record JAPFFP010000009.1, on the reverse strand, counting down.
TTGCTCCACAACCCTCGAAGAAATTCCATAAGCATCATTGAAAAAGTTGTCAACATTGTCAGTGAATCTCTGATTCTGATGCAGAGAGAGAGATCTCTGCATAAGTAACTGAAGTCTAGCCTCATTTTCGAAAGCACTGGCCTGTGGAGGAAAACTTGGAGACATGTCTAGACTTGCGACATTAAAGCCATTTTGAACCCTCGTTTTACCAACTGCCAAAATGGCAGGATCCACAAACTCAACGTCCCCATTGTTCACATTCCCAACTGATGGAGACTGATATTCATTGCGCAGTAAAGAGGAGGTATCAAGCATGTGAACACCTGCAAAATAACTGATTTGAGACGCATCCAAAATTATGTGCAACAAAGTTGAGAAACCAAACAAACAGTTTAAAATTACTGACCAGAGAGAGAAGCAAAATTGGGTTCCATTTTCTCATATGCAAAGCCTGGGGGTGGGGCCCTATTTGGTGCTGAAAACCCTGGAGGCGCAGTCATCTGAGATCTTGACACTGGAGAATTCACCAGAAAATCCGTAAGTCAGGCACTTCAAACCTTTTGTTCCTCGTGGATAATTGCATTCAAAATAAATCTGAAACACTAAAAGGTGCAGATAGATAACGGAGGGATAGAATTAAAAGGACAAGTGATGAACTAACCTGATTGCTTGTTAGAGGAGAGGTGAGAATAATTGTCGGCAAAACCATTAGATTCCTGATTATTAAATAGAGAGAAACCATTGCGAGTACCAAAACCATCAAGCTGATAACTTCTGCTATTTGGAAAATCCTGATCAAGAGGACGATGACTATAACTTCTGTCAATGTAACTTAACGATGGTCGAGAATCAGCTACTGGATTCATGGATTCTTCCTCCCTTGCAAATGAGAACCTTGATTGATTGCTGCTCTGTAATTTTCTTGAGTTTGATACTCTAGACCCTTGTTGGTTATCAGTTTCTCCCAACAACTTAACCAAGTTCTGAGAGGCTAATGACTCATTCCATGGGTCAAAATCCATAGACAAAATATTAGATATTATATTGTTCTCTCCCCTATCTGCGGTAGTACTATGATCCACAGTCGCAGTTTCACCTTCAAACCTATCAGTGTGCATCCTCTTGCTTTCTTTAGACAAATAATAAGTGTCATCAGTGCTTCCCAAAAATTTACCTGCACAACTAAATAGATTTTCAGAGTATCCATTAGGAAGTTCTCCAATACTAGAAGGCTGTAATACTGAATCAGCTCTCTGGTCAAAAGTTTGCATGTTGGCTCTAATAGGTCCAACCCCATTGGCAAACTGCGAAGAATACCCTGTGAGCTGCCCTGAAGAGGGTAAAGAGATGGAAGGACTTGATGAGTAGCTCTTCTCTAGAATTACTTCAGGATCCCTATGTCTCTGTGCATTGAAAGATAGCAAATCATCCTCCATTTCAGGAGTTGTGTCTTCTATTCCTTGAGACTGTGCTCCCAGTCTCAAATCAGATGTTTGTCTTGAGATAAAAACATCATCTGCAGAAATCACAGATTTCCCACTCGTCTGAGAAGGTGAAGGCTCCCTTGATTTCTCATAAGTGGCATGTGACTTTTGCTGTCTATCAATGGTAAATGATGAAAAATCTGAGCATACATTCTTCTCAACATTTGTGGTATCATAGGAATCTTTTTGTAAACTAGGTCCATTAGACATCAAAGGAAGATCAAAGGTATTTGTAGCACTGGATGATGTGATCAAATGCATATTTTTGTCCTTCAAAGAGGGGGTGATATGTAACTGACTGTTCATAAATGAAGAAGCAGGAGGTATGGCAATAGCTGGTTTCTCAGAACTATAGGTTGCATCATCTGCTCCTGCAGACTGTTTAACAGGTTCTAACATGTCTATTTTACCTTTCTCTTGACTAATGCCACTAACTTTGCTATAAATAGCTTTCTTTCCTGCTTCAGCAGGCAACGACAAGACCTCACTATTACTGGCAACAGTTGTGGAGCATGTAAGTGGGCTACATATTTCAGCCTTCTGTTTAAGAGGTCCACTAGAACTTGGTGCACTGGCAGGCGACAGTCCATTAGAACTTGGTGCACTGGCAGGCTGCAGTCCATTAGAACTTGGTCCACTGGCAGGCCGCAGTCCATTAGAACTTGGTGCACTGGCAGGCGGCAGTCCATTAGAACTTGGTGCACTGGCAGGCGGCAGTCCATTAGAACTTGGTGCACTGGCAGGCGGCAGTCCATTAGAACTTGGTGCACTGGCTGGTGGCAGTTGGTTATTTAGTGCACGTGTTCCCCTAGAAAAAATGAAAAAGTATTGTGTTATGAAATTTTATGAACCATATAATGAGAACAGTGAGTCTTCTAATAGCATACCACAAAGCACCAGCAGGAAGAGCAGTTGATCTACCAGCGCTGCTATTTGGTGGAGAGCCTCTGGCATTGGTTGCTGAACTCTGCAAGGCATATGACAAGATTATACATTTCAGACATGCAATAATGAAAGACGGGCACACTTCTGGCATCATTTCAAGTCAAAATAAAAAAATTCAAGACTTGAGCAATTTTACGCCTAAAAGCTCGACAATGTAAAATGATCGTAAGAAGGAAATGTCAAGAGGTAGATCATAGGAACAGAACTTCTTATCCCTCTCTTGAGATGCTGACTTCCCTGTTCCAACCTCCAAAAAGAGATTTATCATTTCTTCCTTCCCAAAACCGTGGGAAGTGTGGAAGGGAAGAATGAAAAAGAAATGGAAAGAAAAAGCGAGAAAATCAAATAAGAGAAAATCTTACATTTGTAGCAGTTTTACTAAAAGGTTTCCCTGCAGAAGCAGAGCTGTTATTGCAGTAATCATCTGCCGGTGGTGGTAAAACACTCCCTGATCTCCGTTGCATACTAGTAACGGCACCAGTAATTTGTTGAACCCTACTCCTTTAAAATAACTATGTAAGTTAATTATTTATCCAATGAATGTCCATATACAACGAACAGATAACACGAAGAGTGACAATACAAGATTGTCCCACTGGTCCAGACGCAGCTATAAACTACAATAACATAATACACGACCTCTGAAAGAAACTGTTTTCAAATGATCAGTTAACAGAGTATGAGTTGAAGAATATCCTGCCATAACCTCGAAATGCACCTATTTATGAATAATTTTCTAAATATATTGTTACATAGATTTTTACAAATAGCATTCACTTACAGGTGCCAAAAGAACGATTGCTCTTTTCTCAGTCAATTTCACATACTCCTAAACTTTATGGACTTGATATTCTAAAGATAAAAATTCTATAACACTTTAAAGAGACAGCTTTCATAAATCATGCTGTTAAGTGTTAACTACCAAAAAAATAAAAACCACCAACTAATAAATCTTAGTACCTTGTGTAAGCTGATATTACTTCATCCTTAGTAAAGCTATCTTCTTGTGACCCAATCTCGTGCAAGTATAAACAATCAGGATTGGTGCAGGGCTGGACCAAAAGATAATTCTTCCTTTAGAGACACTAAATCTATTGTGGTTCCAGGAAGACTCAAAAGATGACCCTAATCAATGTTCTCATGGAAATTCTAAGGAATTGAAAAATCATACCACACTCCTCAACCAAGCATGACAGTATTTTGTTGTTCCAAAGCATGCTCTGCCAGCAATAAAGTAAAAATGATTACTCAAAAGTAAAAACTGCGCTGCAAATCATAAAAGGATAAAGCACACACCTTAGAGGGCGACCGTCCAAAATATATCCATGTACAGCCTGAATACAACGGACTGCTTCCTCTTCCTTTGAATAGGTAATATATCTGTACCCAATAGAAATTTTAAAAAATGATAGCCAAGTAGCTAACTGCTTGTTTGTTGATAAGTAATATCATTGTTGTCACAAACATAACATATGATTAGACCCAATTAAAACATAAGAAAGCACATAGAATGATGTCGAAAAGAGTTCTCTGGGATTAAGAACCAGGTTTGGAACACCGACAACTCTACGCTTTCATCTTTTTTGGTGAAAGAACACAACTTGGGGCATAGATTGCTTAGTTATTTTTGTAAAGAGAGCTTTGCAAAATTCCATGCTAACCGCATCTTTAAATAACTGTATGTATGGCGTAGAAAAAGCTTTTCTAGGACTAAGAGACAGCTTTTGAACACAAACAACCCTATCCATCCATTGATGCTTGTTGTCAGGCTTAGAAGGCTTGAATAATCTTTCCTATGCATCTTAATATTACTGCTTTACATGAAGCATTTTGAGAGCCAGTACCAATGTTAAATCAATAATCATACTTACACACTGCATGTATTATTTGCAAACTGTTGAATGGCACCAGCAGCTGTTCGAGACATGGACACCTTCAGAACCTTCCCATACTGAGCGAAATATTCTTTCCGCTGCAGAAGCTGCTTTAATGGGGATAATCGTCAGTTTGCTAGAATAACATTGTTAATACAGAAGTGTCGAGCATATGAACGTCAATAAGTAAAAAGTTTAAAATGAACTGAGACGAAGGATATTTTTAAAAGGTGTTAAAGATTCCAAAATTAAAGCGTACATACATCTTCATCAGCTAAACTGAGAGGCAAACCAACAATGTAGACAAGATTCCTTTGAACAACCCGCACACTGCTAAGTTGCTTTCTCGAATCAGCTGCTTTACTTTTACCCTTTCGAGATGTCGATTTTTTATCCGAGCTCACTATCCTGTTGGAATGACGAAAACAAACTATGAAGAATGTAGAAAATATAGGACCTACTAATCTGTAATTGGAGTATGTCCTTAAGAAGAAAAATATTAATTCATATCTTACTTTTCGCAATTAGCTGCCGTGCCAACAATCTTTTCCTTATTATATGGACTGCGGCATGCAGGACACCGCCCTTCTGTCTCATCCTTCTCAGCCATTTCCATTATGTGGTGCCAACACCATACGCATACCTACAGTAATGGGAGCTAAAAGTCAACATAAATCTATTCTATACTAATAAAAAAGTGAGATGGTCTAAGAAAAATATTGACAGACAATATTAACCCTGTAATGCTAAACAGCACTTATACCCTTCAAAAACTATGTTATCCTTCAAAACCCAATGCATTAACTAAGCAGCTCTCCCTTTCTCTTAGAACATGAAGAATTGAAGGAAGCAATTGAACCTAGAACCTTTTCAGCTCTATAACATGTTTCATAGTATCATTTAAAAGCTTAACCTGTAAGAGATGACTTTTTCAAAAAAAAATAGAGGTCTAAAACATAAACTAGGAAAGAAACATGAAATGTACAGGTAAAGGAAAACCAAGGTGTATTGTGCAGAAAAGGGAAGGTACTCCGTCCCAAAGTACTTGTCCCACTACACTTTTTCGAGAGTCAAGTTACTTAAAACTTTGACCAATGTTTTACGATGTATTTTTTCCACTATTTGATATAAGAAAAATTACAACTTATAGTTTTCTTTTACATCGATAAGCATAGACTAGTTGTTATTCTTATCCATGCATGAAACGCCCTTCGAATATATCCATCTACACCAGAATATCTTAGTCTATCAGGCATTAATTAAGTGACCCTATACAATTCATCAAAAGCAAATTGAGCCACCTTAAATTTTAACTATAAGCTAACATTACAAAGAACATATATGAATCATTTAAGATATAGCTTCAGCATACATCACTCTGCACCAAGAACAAAGAGTTATACATCACTGTCGAAGAAAGTACACAATTACTGGACCAAACAGCACCATATTACAGTACAGCATATGTATCAACTACAAGATAGCTTAGAACTCTCAGTAGTATTAGCATAGAGAAGAAATTCCTAGCTTGTCCTTTAAAAGGGATATCCAAATGTATGTTACACGACCAGTGCTTACATACACCACTATAGAGCACAATAGCTGCAGGTAATAGAGACTAAATAATGAGTCACACTTATAACAAGTGAATAAGAATCTTAGACATGCGTATTGTTGCAAATTCCCAAATGTTAATGGATGACGGTCTTTCCTCCTGGTGATGAAATTAAATGGATGAGCCAAATATAAGATAGTGATAGACTGAGTTCAAATTCCATCAAAAAAGGAAAGTTATGCGATATTTCCCCAAAACACTCAGTTTCTAATCCATTCAACAAAATAGATTCAAGTTATCAAAAGTATCCATCAATCCCTGCACAAAATTCCTGTTCTATTTAACCAAGAAATAAAACAAATCGACTGTAGTTTTTAAAAATAAAGGTGATACCTGACTAGCTTGCAGACTATCCGGTTGGATATTTGCGTCCTTCCACTAGTACAGGTACAACCTAATAACTTTACCTACTGAGATTTAGTCAAGCCGGAAGAAATCCTCTAGTCGTTTTAACTGAATACCTTGCTCTACCATGGTCTTGGTTCCAACTTTATGGACTACAACCCACGACCTTGGAGCAACTTTGCTGATGTTTATATTGTGGTTCCAAAGAAACTAACTACCAGTTTCCAACTTCTCTTTGGGAAGTAAAGACAGAGTACTTCCCAATTAGCAGAGGAAACCTCAATATATATTTTTAGTGGGGAAACCCTCAGTAACTCATGGTATATTTATCATACAAAATGGATATAACAAATTAACAAAATTAATTGTGCAGAGAAAACTATATCACTCTAATTCAACTCAACCAAATGATTCTTCTTTTTCAGTTTTTTTTAACACAAGCAATATCATGCATAGGACTGTCAGATTAAGCCACAAAAGTGTAATCCCTTTTCCCCTTTCCCCTAAATCCACTCAAAACTTAGGCTGGTTGGGACAGGAATATTCATACAAGTCATTTGGGCTATCTAAGTGCCCCAGCTGACCCTATAAAGAAAGCTTTGTCCAAAGAAAAAACGAGAATTGTTTACTTGGTTTGCTATGTATGTTCTCTTTACACTTGCAAACTAACTCCCTCTTATAAAGAAAAGAAAATCGTTTTCAGTTTGATGATTAAACAAATTACAAATAAAAAAAGGGGGGTGGGGATGGAGGAAATGATCAAGCTTTTGGTGGTTTGAGCCATCTGCCCATTTTAGTGACTAACCCAAATTGACCCGTGTCAAATTCAGCTCAACTTGCTCATTTGACACCCCTGGGCACTAGTTATAAACATTTTATGTAATTTGCCAGTTGATGACCTTTTATGTTATGTAGTGATACACAATTTTTTTTTTGTAAATTATAGTTATAGATATTGATTTTTCTCTTATTTATAGGTCTACATATATTGGATAGATTCCTTTTTGTCTATACTATCACATTCTTATAAGATACTATTCCCTCCACTGCAATTTATGTGATTGTTTGATTTAAAGAAAAAAAAAAGATTTTTGAAACTTGTGGTCCAAAAGAAGCCCTAAACATTTGTGTGACTATAGATATCACATTAAAGGTAAAATGGTAAGCTTTCTATTCAAATTGTTCATAAATAGGGAAAGGTCCCATTCTTTTTAATCAATTAAAATAAGAAAAGTGTGTCAAAAATAAGTTAGCTTCATGATTTGTTATAATTTTTACACAGACAAGGTTCTTTTACGCAGTTAATCCAAAACTTACCATGAAGAGGAAACATTAAACCCTGCCAACCTGGCATGAGGTCTGTAGCCGTTGGTATCGTTTAGGTTCACAAGATAAAAGGAAATGAAAAAACTGAAAATTAGGCGTTCCTACATAGTACACCAAAAAAAAAAAAAACCCAATAGGACCATCTAAGTAGGCATTCGAAAATTTAGTGCATAATAGAGTTCAAATAAGGACAATTAAGCACTCTATCGGGCAACAATTCTTCATGGAAATCAAAGAACTTCCACTAAGCACATGGATTACAAACCTAAAAGAGATATATGAATAAGAAACTTACACGCAGAAGTACTCTAGAGGTGAAAAAATCAGACCTAGCAGAGCATATGCACAGTAGAAACCTGTAGCATGATTAACCATCCATTTTCCTTCACCACACCCCTCAAACTCCTCCAAGGCAGCTCCCAAGGTTGATATATACAATTCCTCATTAAACAATGGCAGGATTGCATAAAAGAACTTTCTCAGAAGCCATTCCAAGGCTGAGCTCCGAAAACCATTAAGACAATCTCACAAAAATGTTTTGAAAATTACAGATAGTGTTGTTATCATAGATCTGCTTGGGATGCGCTTAAGGTCTGAAGCTAGGTGCAAAACAGGTTATTTCACCTTGCGTAGCTGACAGTTCAGCGCAGGCCCTAAAGGGAACTGCAATAACCAAAACTATTCGCTGATATTGTAGTTCCTTTCCAATTCTTTTTCCCGTATAATGATTTATGCATACAGTTTTTCTTCTTGAATTTTACACAAATAACTTTTAATTATATTCTTAATTTTGCAGTTTCATTAATACCTGCAGAGCACTATAAGTGCTTATAAGTCTAGACAGATTTCCACTCTCCTAACACTTTCAAGGCAAAATTAGATGTCTATGAAAAGAGAGCTATCACCAAAATACCAGCAAAGAATCTCCAAACCATACCTAATAAGCATGCCTTGATAGAGACAACATTCGAATCACATTACTAGTCTTCTAATAACCCGGTTCCAGATTGATTGACCAAAACATAGTCAAAATCATAAGGACGTTATTTTAGAGTAGGAAACATGAGGATTTACAAACCTGATAGCCACATTTGCAAGGCTTCAACTGCTGATCTGTCAAATCCATCTCCTCAGCACAGAGAGGACAGGTCTTTTCACCTTGGTCACTCATGGTTACCTTCAAAACCCAATATATTAATTCAAAACAGAAGCATTTCAATCACACAATCCTTTCACTCTTAAAACTAATTCCCCAAGTCAGCTAAAAAAACATCACCTCACATACAACAGCTCTACCGAATCCATAAAGAACCATATAGAAAGATTATACACATATATCCAAGTCAAAACAAAAAAAGGAAAAAGAAAACTACCAACAAAGTCAAACTCTTATACACACAAAAACAAAATCAACTTTTTTTCATTTCCTTCATTTTCCTGATTAATCAAATCAAACCCATCGATCCAATCCAAAAAAAAATCTCCTTTTCCTCAAAATCAAAAAAGGATTCCGACTTTACACCAACCCAGAATTCAAAATCAAAAACCCATAAATCTAAAACCCCAAAAAACATAATTACAAACACAAATCGACTAAATACAATAAGGGATCTGATAAGAAAAATCCCAAAAAAAATACAAAAAATTAGGGTTTGATGATGAACTTACAGTGATGAACTGGATCAATAGAATATGAGAAAGAAGGGCAAAGTTCGCTAAACGGATGAGATGCCAACGGTACAAACGATAGAGAGAGAAAGAGAGAGAACCACACAGAGCTGCTTTTTGGAGTTTTGATGAGAGAGAGAGTGTGTGAAAAAGGGGTCGCTATTTTTTGAGTGATTGGATTTCGGGTCAAATGAAAAACGGGTCGGGTTGAAAGATATGGAGGAGTGATATTGCTTGGATGATTGACACGTCGTTCGTGAAGGAATTGATCGGACGGTTGTGAGTTGTTATTCACTTTGAGTATAATTGACGGAGATTTAGTGTGATTGGTGCAGTGGAAACTTCCTACTACTAATTAAAAATAACAAATGTTTCTAATGTTTTTTAAAATATTTTTGCCATAAACAAAATATTTTACAAGGTCATAGAAAATTTGATGAAAATTATTCTTTTTTGATATAGTATAAAGAAGTTATTCTTAAATAGTTACATTAATATATAGGAAAATTTATCAAGGTACACAACTTAATTTATATTATTCTCAAATATTTTCTATTAATTTTAAAATTTTTCAAAATTCCTCTTTTCTTATTTTTCGCTCTACACGTCCGATACACTTCTTTTACAATCTCATTTCTTCCGCCACAAACCCTATTTTTGCTCATAAAATCAAGCTCAACTTGAATTAGTTACTTCCAACTTTTCTCCAATTTCAACAGGCATTTTCTCCCTCTATTATTCAACTTCAAATTTCAAAAAGAAGGTAGGTTAACTTCATTCATCTTCACAGTTCCAATTTCATACGGTTTCTTTAGAAAATCACTAGCAATTTTGATTTTTTCAGCTTTCATATATTGATACATATGGATCCTTCATTCTTTACTATTGGCTCACTTAATAAGAGCAAGAAAAAGTTGTTTGAGATGGTGTATATAACTCTAATGATGAATCTTTCATGAAAATAGATCTAAACACATTAATGATCTTCTGGCCATAAAGAAAAAGTGAGAAATCAAACCGAACAAGAACAAAGCTTCAAGTTCAAATTCATCCAAAAATCTCAAAAAAGCCGAAGAAGAAAGCTTAAGTCATAATTAATCGATCATCTTTGCCTAAGGTTCATTTTTTCAAACACAATAGCTAACAATGATTCCAAAATTCGTTGGTTGATTCATTATGAAAATATAGTTATTCATGTGTGTAGTATATATCTTGTATATTTTTATATTTGTGAGTAATTTATAAATTTTTATGGTGAGTCATTAAAGATGGTGATTCATTGGAATATAATGTTGAGTCATATATGTTGCTGATTCATTGGAGTAGTGTGGGTTGAATATGTTGAATCATTGAGACAGTACTCTGGCGGTTATGGGTTGATGATTTATTGGGACAATTATGAGTTGATTCATTATGA
>JAPFFP010000009.1:7045196-7069177 GCA_026153255.1 Solanum medicagineum | reverse complement strand
CCAAGGACCATAATTTTCCTCAAGGGTAGTACTTCTTAAGGAATTTTGCATTTATAGGACTGATCCTCATGCCATCTGCATCAACAAGCTTGTAAGCACCATTTGAGTATACTTCTTGTACTATATATGGTCCATCCCACTTCGAGGTGAATTTTCCCCCGGACTTATGTGAAGTGATAATAGGTCTTCTTACTATGAGAACTTGGTTTCCAACTTGAAAACACCTCGAGCGAACTTTTTTATTGAAGGCACGAGACAAATGAGCTTGTAGCATTCAAGATTTTGTTTGGCTTCTAACCTCTTTTCACCAAGTGTTTCTAACTCGGCAAGACGTAGAAGAGCATTTTCTTCCTCAATGAGACCTTCTTGGATAGCCAGTCTTAAAGACGGTATCTGACGCTCGAGTGGCAGAACTGCTTCAACTACAAAAGCAAGCGAATATGGGGTTGCTTCAGTTGGTGTGCGATATCTCGTCCTATATGCCCACAAGACTTCTTCTATTCTTTCGTGCCAGTCTCGTTTGGACTTGGAGACCACTTTCTTTAGAAGATTGCATAGAGTCTTATTGAATGCTTCGGCTAGAACATTGGCGGCAACATAGTACATAGAAGATTTTCGCTGCTTGAAGCCAAAGAGATCGCATATATTATTCATCCACTTGTTATCAAATGGTTTGCCATTATCCGTGATTATGTATCGTGGAATGCCCAACCAGTAAACAATGTTTACACGAATAAAGTTTGCAACGTTCTCCTTCTTGACTTCTTTAAGAGCTACAGCTTCAGCTCATTTTGAAAAGTAGTCTATCGTAGCTAAGATGTACAAGTGTCCATCGAAGGATTTCGGTCAGAGGATTTCGGCAGTAGTCCAACAACATCCAATCCTCAAGCATCAAATGGCCAAGATGCAATAGTTGGGTGTAAAACCTTAGCCGGTTGATGTATAAAGTTTGCATGGAATTCACAAGCCTTGCACCTTCGAGCATAATCCAAGCAATATTTTACCATGGTTGGCCAATAATACCCCATTCTTTTTATGTGAAAGTGGAGCTTTGGTCCAGACTAATGTGATCCACATACTCCTGAATGTGCCTCTTATAAAGCTTGAGTCGCTTCTTTCTCCCCCAAGCACCGCAAGAGAACTCTCATAAGTAGTTTTTATTTATAGAGTAAGATTCAAATTCATACTTAATCTCTGCCACATCTTAAATGATCTCCTATATAATGTTTCCTTGTAGTAGAGAAAATGAGGTGCCCGACGACGAATGTCAGTCCTTCTCTTAGCATCTTCTGGAAGTATCCCATAACATAAATAGTCGATGATGGCTTGTCGCCAGTCCTCTTTATTGGTTTCAGAAACTGCGACAACATGCTCAAGCTCATTCTCCATATGTTCGTCTTCATCCAATGGTGGTTCTACCCATTTTTGGCAAATAGTAACTTGCATCTGATCAGGAAGAGTAAGGGTTGAGGCTAGAGCAGCTAAGGCATCGGCCATTTTGTTTTCCTTTCTTGGTACATGTTGGAGGGTTACATCTCCAAGCCATCCTATCAACTTTTGAGCATAACAGTGATATGGGCATAGTTCAGGCTTCTTGACCTCATAGGTTCCCAAGAGTTGTCGAATCACCGGTTGAGGATCACCAAAAACTTGCAACTGTAATTGCTTCATGTTAACAGCCATTTCGAGCCCAAGTATTAGTGCTTCATATTCTACAACATTGTTAGAATAATGTTGTTTCAATGTGAAGGAGAATGGTAGGACTTCTCCTTGTGAAGTGACAAACACTACGCCTGCACCAGCTCCACCACAATGCGCGGCCCCATCAAAGTACATTTTCCAAAGAGGCTAGATTTTGATGGTCATTGCATCTTCATCAAGAAGTTCATTAGTTAATTCCCAATTATCTGGTTTAGGATGATCCTCCAAGAAGTCCGCTAATGCTTGTCCTTTCACAGCCTTTTGAGGGATATATACAATCTCAAATTGTTGGAACTGAAGGTACCACCTTGCTAGTCGGTCACTAAGGACTGGTTTCGACATAACAAATTTGATGGGATTTGCTCTAGAAACAAGCAGACAGTATGAGCTAGAAAGTAGTGCTTCATCTTTTGAATCGAAAAGACCAACGCCAAACACAACTTCTTGATTGGCAAATAATTCATCTCATTTGGTGTCATCATTCTACTCAAGTAATAAGGGCATTTTCTTTGCCTTCATTATTTTCTTGAGCTAGTAAGGCCCCTATGGACCTTTCTTGTACCGCAATATAAAGTATCAGTGGCTTTCCAGGTATAGGGGCTACCAAGACCGGAGGTTTTGCCAGATACGCTTTTATACTTTCAAAGGCTTTGCTACATGTTTGATCCCACTTAAAAGGGACATCTTTCTTCATGACATGAATGAATGGTTGACATCTTCTTGCTAGATTTAAGATGAACCTCCTCAAGCATGCTAATTTCCCTTAGAGACTTTTCAACTCATGAATGTTTCGGGGTTCGGGCATCCTCAAAACTTGTATCAACTTGGCTTGATCAGTCTCAATTCCTCGATTCCGCACAATAAAGCCAAGAAACTTTCCAGAAGCAACCCCAAAGGAACACTTTAATGGATTCATCCTCAGTTGATATCTTCAAAGCAACTCAAACACCATTCTCAAGTCTTTTAAATGGTTGTTCCTTCTTTTCGACTTCACCACCAAGTCATCAATATAACACTCAACAATTTTATGGAGTAAATCATCAAATATATTTTACATGGCCCTCTGATATGTGGCACCAGCATTCTTCAAACCGAATGGCATCAACTTGTAATAATAAATGCCTTTAGGTATACGAAATGTCGTGAGTTCTTTATCCTTTGGTGACATGCGAATTTGGTTATAGCCAGAAGAACCATCCATGAATGACTTTGCTTCATAACCAGTTGTAGCATCAATCATTAGCTCTGGAATAGGCAGAGGGACTTCATCTTTAGGGCATGCATTGTTGAGATTTCTGAAGTCGACACAAACTCGAATTTGGCCATTCTTCTTCCTCACAGGGACAATGCTTGAAATCCATGTAGGGTATTTAACTTCTCAAATAAAGCCCGCCCCAATGAGTTTGTTAACTTCTTTCTCGATCAATGGAACCAAGTCTGGCCTGAAACACTTTTAAGCCTGCTTGACAGGACGAGCGCCGTGCTTGACTGCCAATTGATGGACTGCTATTTTGGGATTCAAACCAGGCATTTCTTTATAGCTCCAAGCAAAGACATCCCTATATTCTTTGAGTATGTTCATATAAGCCATTTCTTCATCGACTTCTAGGAAAGCACTCAAGTAAGTTGGCCTCGAGTCTTCATCTGTGCCAAGGTTAACTTCCTTTAAGGGATCAATCGTGGTCTTCGCTCCTTCTTCAAATTCTGGTGAAGCATCTCCAGCATCCTCCTCTTCCTGTGGATCATCGTCATTGATTGATATATGACTACACCAAACAATACCTCTCAACACTTCATCAATTTTCAATTGGCACGAGGCGTCATTCTCAATTTGAGTTGTAACATGACATAAGGAGCCTACACTTTCTTTATCTTCCTCGTGCTCTTTGGTATAACCCACAGTGTGAGCCTTCGCTTTTAGTACCTCTTTACATGAAACTACGAGTTCCACTCGTCGCTGCATTTTGGAAGGAACTACGCTTCAAATTCCTTTTGGATCATAGGTGAAAGAAGCGTTGTTACTCTTACGTAACTTCTCTGATGCTTGTTATTCTTCTTCTTCAATGGGCCTAACCTCTTGAACACAGAAGTTCTTGCAGCGGGTTTTCCAAGTCGATCAAAGACAGAAGGTCGTTTATTAGAAGAAACACACTCATCTTCTAGTGATATAGTTATTGCTTGCCGTTCTTATGGAGATGCGCACCGATGGTGGTGGGCTATAGCCCAAACCTTCACGTGCTTGCCTGGTTGTGCCCTCTAATGGGAGTTTCCCTAGCCTAGACATCTCATCAAGGTTGTACCCAACCTCTGCAAGTAACTTGTAAGCATTTGGATCGAAACCTTATGTATGTTTGGTAGGGAATGATGTATCTTGTGGTGGATTTTGAGCCACAAAGTTTCTCAACAGCTTTGATGACAAGTTTATTGCATCGATCCGCTTGATAGGAAGAGTCAACCCTCCCAGCACATTCCCTCATACATCAGATAACTGACTCTCCTCTTTCTTCACCTTTGGGACATAACGGAGTGTAGGTGCTGGCTTAATTTTTGAGGGTATGGCCTTCCCCTTATTAGGACAAGTACTAGGCTCCCCAATGTCAACTTTGGCCCTTTCAATGGCCTTATTAGTTGTTTCACCTTTGAGTTTATCCGGCTTGGCTGGTTTGACATTCTCAAGATTTACCCTTTTCACAACATAACTCTTCAAATAGAACTTTGCATCGGCATAATGTGACTCAACCTCAGTGAAAGGATTATTGTCAGTAACTATTTTCTTTCAACTCCATCTTTGAGGTACTTCAAACATTGATAGTAAGAAGATGAGACAATTTTGTTCTCGTACACCCAAGGCCTTCGAAGAAATATATTATATGAAGTCTTTGCCTTAATCACATGCACCCATGCACTTGTTAGCAAATCGTCCATATGAATTTCTAGCTTAATCTAGCCTATAGACCTCTGCTCCTCTTGATTGAACACTTGTATCAACAAACAACTTTCGCTAAGGTCTTCAGTTATGATGCCAAGCTCTTTCAACGTGTGAGTGGGTAGAATGTTGACACCAGACCCTTTGTCTATCAAAATTATGTTTATCTTCTTCTCTAGCATCTGACCCACCATATACAAAGGACGATTGTGTAGAGTTTCGCTATATAGAAGATCATCATCAGTAAATGTGATCTTTGTGGCACATGAATGTACTTCTTGAAAAGAAGGTTCCACAGACTTTTTAGAAGATGATGGAGATGGTTTTAAGGGAATTTCACCCGCCACTTTATCTTTGTTAGCAGGAGATACCTTCGATGAATCCCTTATCAGCATTGAAACATGACGCCCCAACATTGTCTTGGGTGGCCTCCACGCATAACTAACTTGGTAAGAATTCCCAAAAGTCACGGGACATCGCAGTTTCTGTGGTGATGCATTTCCACTTTTGGCCCCTTTGGACGCCTGATGGGTTTCTGCTTCTTTGATCTTTTCACTACCCTTTGTCTGATTGGTTGTTTGAGTGACCCTTTTTGTGGACTCGTCTTGTTGCATCTCCGCCTAGTCATGAGAATCCAACCTTCATCATCATCCATATCAATTTGGGATTTTTCTTGCTCCATTGGCCCTTCTTCTTCAGGTTGACATATTTGGACTGGGTCAAGTGAACCGAACACGATAGAGATTTGAGTAGAGCTTGCCTTTGCATCATCAAGGACAATCTTCTTTTCAATAACCAATTGCACAACATTGTCCTTAAAGACAAAAAACTTTTCAAGAGGGTGGCTTACAAACGTATGCTACTTGCAATAATTTGGGTCATCAGTCTTCCCGGCTTCATCGGGTCATTTTATCTCTGGCAACTCAATGAGCTTTAGTTCAACCAACTCCTCAAAAATTTCAGGAATATCAGAATCTAGAAAAGGGAATTCCTATTCTCCTCCGTCGTAAACTTCACAGGTGAGATATTGACATTCATGGATTCTTTGTTGTCATTCCTAGGCACAAATTTGTCCTATTTCTTGTGTTCCTACTTGTCCTTTCCTTTGCGAGGATCGTGAACAAGCATCCCATCTTTTCTGGCAGAAAATATGCTCAGCTCCATATCATGAGAACGAGTTGCTAGATCTTCAAAAGACTTAGGTCTGATCCCTTATAGGATGTACAGAAGCCCCCAGTGCATCCTATGGATGCATATTTCTATAGCTGAGGTTTCACTAAGTTTGTCTTTGCAATTAAGGCTCGCGTTTCTTTATTGATTTATGAAGTCGATAATAGGTTCATCCTTTCTTTGGCGAGTATTTGTAAGTTCTACCATGCTCACCGTGTGCCTAGTGTTATAGAAGCGATTAAGAAACTCATGCTCTACTTGCTCCCAACTATCAATGGAATTAGGCTCAAGGTCTGTGTACCAGTCAAAGACTTTTTCTTTTAAAGAACGTACAAATTTTTTTACAAGATGGCCTCCATAGGTCCCAGCATTATTACATGTCTCCAGAAAGTGTGCAACATGCTGCGTTGCATTTCCTTTGCTTTCAAATTGTTGAAATTTGGGGGATTGATAACCGGCAGGCCTTTGGAGGCTATCAATCCTTGCAGTGTAAGGCTTATCATACATATGGGAAGACCTTGTGGAGATTTCATACTTTTCTTTAATGGTATCTTCGATGAACTCCTTCAATTGATCAAGTGGGATCGTTCCTTCGGCAGAAACTGGCAACTCTTTGATATCGGTGCTTGCTTCATAGGATTTTCAACCTCTTGAATCTCAATACCCTTCCCAAGTACATGTCTAGATTCTCCATCTAGTAAACTGTCCACCTTATCCATCAAATTATCGATGCGAGAGTCTTGGTGTTGCACATGCCTAGTCAATCCTTCAATCATCTTCACTAGGTTCACAAGTTCTTTCTCCGTGGATGAAGCATTAGTTGTTATTGCTTGCACAACCGTTGGAGGCATAGCAGAGTAACATGGAGTGTCATGGAAGTTGATCTTTATAGGTCTCACATTACGCGACGCACATGGAGAAGACTCGTTGGATGAGTTATGGCCCTTATTTGCGATAGAGTTCTTGGAACCAGAGACCTCAAGCAGAGCCAAAGTTTACATGATCTTTTCAACAACACTGTTTCCTTCTTCAGAAGTATTTACAGAGGGCCTTTCCCCCTTCGGAGTTGAAGAGCTAAAATCAGGAGTTGGTGCGGACGACACTCACAGTGTTTGTTGTCTCAATATAGTAGCTTTGCTTCTTATAACAGCTCCGATACTTCCAAAAGTAACACCAAGGATTCCCTCCACTTTAGCAAAGAACTTGGAATCAACAGACTTAGAGGAAGTTGATTGGGAAATCTTTTTAGAAGTCATTTCAGTATTCTTTGGTGCTTGAAAAGTTGATATGAGATGTAGAGATTGTCCCACTGGGCGTGCCAGAATTTGTAGACGATAAAATTTGCGTTGAGAAAATAATAATCAAGAACAAAAATATCACAACAATTTGGAGTATTTAATTTCAATAATATGAGTGTTACAATCTCTACGAATCCTCTTATTCCTTTTTCAAGTGTAAATTCAAGGGCTCTAGAGCTTGTTCTTGAATTTGAAGTCTGTTCTTGAATCCGATCTTGAGTTCTAATATCGAATCTTGATTTTGATCTTGAATCTTGAGTTCAAGAGCTTTTAAGCTTGTTATTGAACTTGAAGGCTTGACTATTTGAATTCTTGAATTTGTAGAGAAATTGTGGCATTTGATCCACAAGCTCTCTAGCTTTTTGTTAGAATTCTTGATGTCAATTCTGAATTATGAAGATCCCTATATATAATTGTAGAATAGATGAGTCATGATAGAATTAGACTTTCTCCTGGACAATCAGATTTAAGTAACATGACATATTGGGCTTGACGAACCCGGCAAGAGGCCCAGATGGCCCCATGGCTGTGAGGAACGCCTGGTAGGATTTTATTATCTATGGAACAGGAAACAGACAATTTTTCAGCATTTTTTATAGGTGTTAGCCCAGAGATTCTGGCGCTACAGGGAACACCAGCGTAATTTTTCCAAAAATTCATATGAGTGTGCCCGTAATGAGCCCGATAATAGGCCCAGGTAGCCTAGCCGTAGCGGGGGATGCCTGGTAGGATTTTATAGGCAAAGGAAGAGGAAATGGGCGATTTCAGCACTTTCCTGTGGGTGTTAGTCTACAGATTCTGGCGCTACAAAGGGTTCCGGTGAAACTTTCTCAAAGAATCATACGAGTAGGTCTACAACAAGCCTGGAAAGAGTCTCAGTGGCCCAGCAGCGGCGGGGGATGCCTTGTAGGATTTCATGGGCCAAGGAATAGGAAATAGGTTATTTTGGCATTTTTCTGTCGGTGTTAGCCCACTGATTCTATCGCAGCCGGGGGCTCCGGCAACTTTCCTGAAAAATCATATGAGTGGGTCCGCAACAAGCCCAACAGGAGTCCAAGGTGGCCGAGCGGCAGCTAGGGACGCTTGGTAGGATGTCATGGCCCTAGGAACAGGAAACAAGCAATTTTGGCACTTTTCTATGGGTGTTAGCCCATGGATTTTGGCGCTGCAAGGGGCTCCCGCTCAACTTTCATGAAAAATCATACGAGTTGGTCCGTAATGAGCTCGGAAAGAGACCCAGGTGTCCTGGCAGCAGTTGGGTACTCTTGGTAGGATTTTTTGGGCTAAGGAACAAGAAACAAGTGATTTCACCATTTTTCTATGGGTGTTAACCCATAGATTTTGGCGTTGCAGGGGACTTCGGCACAACTTTCTCGAAAAAACATACGAGTGGGTCCGCAATGAGCCCGGAAAGAGGCTTAGGTGGCGCGGTGGCGATGAGGGACGTCTGGTTGGATTTTATAGGCCAAGGAACAGAAAAGAGGCGATTTTGGCACTTTTCTATGGGTGTTGGCCCACGGATTCTGGGGCTGCAGGGAGCTCCGACGTAAAATCATACGAGTGGATTCGTTACAAGCTTGGACAGAGTTCCAGGTGGCCAAGTGGCGGCAAGGGACGTCTGGTAGGATTTCTTGGGCCAAGGAATAGAAAAGAGGCGATTTCAGCACTTATCTGTGGGTGTTAGCCCACGAATTCTGGCTTTGTAGGGGGCTCCTTTGCAACACTCCCCAAAATTCATACGAGTGGGTCTGCAACGAGCCTGGCAGGAGGCCAAGACGCCTACAACAATTTGCCCAAATTGCCTGTTTCATGTTGTTTAGCCCATAAAATACTACGAGGCATCCTTAGGCGTTGTCAGGCCACCTAGGCCTCAGGTTCATTGCGGATGAGTCAGTGTAATATTTCGAGCTATTTGGCTCAAATTCCCGGGAAGCACCATAAACTGTGAATTAACACCTACGAAAAACTATTAAAATTGCCTATTACCTATTGCATGGCCCATAAAATCCTATCAAGCATCCTGCAGCACCAATGGACCACCTAAGCCTTTTTCTCAGCTCGTTATGGATGGGTTAGTGTAACTTTTTAGGAAAATTAGCGCAGATCCCCGCTTAGCACCAAACCGTGGGCTAACAGCAATGAAAAACTACCCAAATCGCTTATTTTTAGTTGCTTGGCCCATAAAATTCTACTAGACATCCTGCGGTGCCATCGGTCCTGGCATCTTGTCGGGCTCATTACAGATAGGTCGGTGTGATTTTTCGATAAAGTTTGCCCAGATCTCTGGGCAGCACCACAAACCATAGGCTAAAGCCCACGAAAAACAACCCAAATCGCTTATTTCCTATTGTTTAGCCAATGAAATCCTATCACGCATCCTATGGCTCAGCCAGGCCTCCTGGTCCTCTTTCTGGGCTTATTATGGATGGGTCAGTGTAATTTTTCTGGAAAATTGCCCAAATCCCTGGGAAACGACACAAACCGTGGGCTTACACCTACGAAAAATCGCACAAATCCCCTGTTTCTTATTTCTTGGTCCATAAAATCCTTTTAGCTGTCCTGCAGCTCTGTTGGGCCACCTCGGCCTCTTGCCGGGCTTGAAATAAATAGGTTAGTGTAATGTTTTGGGAAAGTTGGCCCGGATCCCCAAGCAGCGCCCAAAACCATAGGTTAACAACCACGAAAAACTGCACAAATCATTTATTTCCTGTTACTTGGACCATAAAATCCCACCAGGAGTCCTGTGGCACCGCCTGGCTACCTGACCATTTTCGAGCTCGTTACAGATGGGCCTGTGTAAATTATCGAGAAAATTGACCCAGATCCCCAAGCATGTCACAAATCGTGGCTAACACCTACGAAAAATTGCTCAAATCGTCTGTTTCCTATTGCTCGGCCTATAAAATCCTATTAGGCATCTTGCAGCACCGTCGACCACCTGGGCTTGTTGTTGGGCTTGCTACGGATGGATCAGTATGATGTTTTGGGAAAGTTGGCCCGAATCTCCAGGCAACGCCATAAATCGTTGGATAAAACACAAAAAAGTTCCAAATCATTTGTTTTCTGTTGCTTGGCCCATAAATTTCACCAGGTGTTCTCCGATACCTTTGGGCTACCTGTGCCTCTTTCTAGGCTTATTATGAAAGGGTCGTGTGATTTTTGATTAAGTTAGCTCGATCCCGAGCAGTGCCACAAACCATGGGTTAACACCTATGAAAACCTACCTAAATCACCTATTACATGTTACTTGGCCCGTAAAATCCTACCAGGCATCCTACGGTGCTTGTGGGCAACTAACCTCTTACAGGGCTCGCTACGGATGGGTCAGTGTAATATTTCAGGAAAGTTGCAATGGATCACCAAGCAGCACCATAAACTGTGGGATAACACCACCGAACAACTTCCGAAATCGCTTATTTCCTGTTTTTTGGCCCATAAAATCCTACCAAGCGTCTTGTGGTGTTGATGGGCCACATGGACCTCTTGTTGGGCTCATTACGAATGGGTTGGTGTAATTTTTTAGAAAATTTAGACCTGATCCCCAAGCAGCTCCACAAAGCATGGCTAACACCAACGAAAAACTGTCCAAAAAGTCTGTTTCTAGTTGTGTGGCCTATAAAATCCTACCAGGCGTCTTGAGGTGTAGCCGGCCACCTAGTCCTCTGGCATTCTCGTTTAGGATGAGTTAGTGTAATATTTTAGGAAAGTTGGCCCGGATCCTCGGGTAACGCACAAATCATGGGTTAACACCTACAGAAAATTACTCAAATCGCCTGTTTCGTGTTGCTTGGCCCATAAAATTCTACCAGGCATCTAGCAGCACTACTAGATAGCCTGGGTGTCTTGTTGGTCTCGCTACAGATGGGTCGATATAATATTTTGGGAATGTTAGCCTAGATCCCTAGGTACCCCCACAAACCATGAATTAACACTCACGAAAAACTGCCTAAATCATTTGTTTCTTGTTGCTTGACCCAAAAAATCCTACCATGCATCTTGTGGTACCGCCGAGCCACCTAGGCGCATTGTCAGGCTCATTAGAGACGGTTCGGTGTAGTTTTTCGATAAAATATTGTCCTAAATCCCAGGGCAGCGCCATATGTCTTGGGCTAACACCTGCGAAAAACTTCCCAAATCACTTATTTCCTGTAACTTGACCCATAAAATCCTATTAGGTGTCCTGCAGCATGCTAGGCCACTTGGGCCTTTTGCTGGGCTTGTTACGGATGAGTCTGTGTAATTTTTTAGGAAAATTGGCCAGGATCCCCAAGCAACGCCACAAATCATGGCCTAACACCTATGAAAAACTACCCAAATCATCTAGTTTCAGTTGCCATGAGTATTATGGTGCTGCCGTGCCACTTAGGCCTCTTGCAGGCTCGTTACAGACGGATTGGTGTAATTTTTCGGGAGAGTTGGCCCCGATCCTTAGGTAGCTACATAAACCGTGGGGCAACATGTTGAGGATAGTGAATAATTGGAGTTAAGTTTAATTGGTTGAGTAGTAGTTAATAGTTGATAATGTAGGGTAAGAGGCTAGTAAATTAACTAGTTAAATTATTAGATTAATTTGCCTTAAACTAGTTGGATTAGGAGGAATTAAAGGGGAGTATAAATATAGGGTACAACAGATGTATAACCCCCAATTTTCTGATTTCTTGCCCCTTTTGTAAGAAAGAACAGAGGAAGGCAATAGCTCCCCCTTTTGGAGCTCTTCCATCGATTCCAAATACTCCATCTCTTTCCCTTTCAATTCTTCGTCTCTGTTGGCTGTGGATTCTTTACACAACACCCACGAAAAACAGCCAAATCGCCTCTTTCCTGTTGCTTGACCCATATAGAATTTGAAATGTAGTCAAATTAGAATTTTAAACATAGTCAAATTAAATTAATTAGTTAATTTGGCTACAAAACGAATTTAATATTATCAATTAAAAGATTTTTAAAATTAACAAAGTAAAATAATTAATTTAGTTATTAACTAATTGACTCTAAAATAATTAATAATTAAACTAAAACAATTAACAAAATAATTTTTCTTGAAATTATTTTTGAATAATTATGAAAAAGTAATAACTAAGTTTAGTTTCAAAGCTAATATGTTTATCCGGGTGTGAGATTGATATAGAGAGAAGAAAAGCGATCGAGATTTGGGAGACAGAAAAAAGATTGTACATCTGAGTTTCAATTGAGATGCTAGATATACATGTTTGCCTCTCTTTTTTATCTACCTGTTCGATGTGGTTCATCTCTCTCCTGTCTAAAATTATTACTATAAAGAAATTATAATGAGACAAACTATAACTACTATTCGTAATTGTGATCCAAACTATAGCTGATTATGAAAATTTCTCTAAAATAATCAACTCGAAAATATACTACAGGAAACTTTTTTTTTTTAATTATCAAAGTCGTCATCATTTTTTTTTCAAGTATCATATATGAATTATTTATCTGGATAAACTTTATAACATATAAAAAAAATGTGTAAATTCACTATTTGTATTAATAATTTACAATGTGTAGACAAGATATAATATAAACAATTTTTGGGGTCTATCGGTCGGAAATAGTTTCCTACATGACAAGATAAAACAAAAAAATCACGTGTACTTTATTCTTTTTAAACTCTAATTGTAAGATTATATTGAGTACCTTGCCATTGTAAATAATTTTTCGAGATTTAATTTGATATAATACATAAATATGTCTTCTAATTAAATGCTCTTCAACTTTAAATGTGCATAAATAGACATTTAAATTTGTATTAAATTAAATAAGTGATACACATATTCTGCATAATAGAATACACATCGAACTCCATATAGGAGGGAAGAAGCACACTGCTTAAGATATAAAGCGCAGTGCAGCCACCCCGACTTCCGTCCTATCTACAAAATTACCAGATAAGACAAATTTTTTATTTGGTCAATTTATACTAGATTAAATATTTGGCCTTAGTGCTAATCACGCTGAGGGAGCAGTCTGGCATTATACTTTATATTATTCCAAACTACACTTATAAGCTTTTTATATTTAAAGCAAATAATATTCTTAATCTTCCTTGTAAAATAATTAATATTTTATTCCAAAATGACCAATATTTATATAAAGCAAATAATATTTTATTCTTGACTCATATTAAAATACTTTACTTTTATAATGGGAAGAAATTGCACCAGTTCAATAAGTCATCGTCAGTCCGCTGCTTACACTGCAGCTAAGTCCAACGATCGAGAATCCATGAAAATTTTACGCGAGTTTTGCAGAGAAGAAGGAGCTGTGTCCCCGATAAATAATCAGGGCGATACGATTCTCCATTTTATCGCCATTCACGGCAACGTCGGTGCACTAAAATCACTTATCGAGGAACAATTACTGATCAGTCGAGATTTGAGAGCTAAAAATGAGAATGGAAATACTGCGTTGCACGAAGCTTCTAGGTTCGGACGATTAGAAATTGTGGAGATGTTGGTGAGTTTGTATGGAGAAAGTATATTGGAGAGAAATAACAATGGAGAGACTCCAATTTATGTTGCGGTCATGCATGGAGAAAAAGAAGTATTCACTTTTTTGGCCAATAATAATTCGTGTGATGAATTTAGTATGTCAAGGGACGACGGAAGCACCATAATTCATGCGGCTATAACTTATGAGTTTTATGGTAAGTAATATATTTTCTACTTTCAAAGTTGGAGTACTTACTTGATCATTGAAGTCAAATATTATGCCCCCGAGTTTAACTTATATGTGTGTGCATATATAATGTAAAGAGAATTTTTAACATATGGTTTTATTTTGCATGAAATGAAAAGCAGATTTTGCAATAGAGTTGGTGAAACTGTATCCACAATTAGCCAAAAAACATGACAAAAATGGCTGGAGTGCATTAAATATATTGGCCACGAAGCCTTTGTCCTTTAAGAGTGGATCCATTTATGCAGTCCAACAAATGGGCACTGCTCCTTTTCTTCCTATGCAAGCCCTTGAAACTTTCATGTATTTCTGTAAGTGCTCTATCACTCTCAAATATCGTCTGCCTTGACATAAAGTTTAATTTTTTTTATTTGTAGTTTATAGTCAAAAATCCTTTTTGACTATTTGTTTAACTATAGTCATTAAGTGTAGAAATTTTTAAAAAATTAAGTTATTTGTGTTATTCAAGGTGACAATCTTTGGATAGATTAAGAAACTTCAAGTTTGATATATTTTGAGTGTTTTTAAGTCGAATTAACTTTTAAGAATTTGTGGAGTATTTGAATATTTAAAGAAGTACTTTTAACCAATTGATTCTAATATCAAATGATAAAAATAAGTTAAAAGCTATTAGATTCCAAAAAAAAATTTTGCTACATAGATTGAAACATATATATATATTTTAAAAGTTTGATCAAACATATTATAAATGTACAATAACTTGTTTCTTCTCATCATACAGGCATACCAGCAATGTATGAAGAGTCAAAACCTAATCATAACTTGGAGGATCCAGAGACTATTACTAAAGATGTCATCATTAGAAGAGAAAGATCTTCATTTGTGAACTTCTTGCTAGGTAACATATATCCATGTAAACTACATACAAACATGGTTAGTACTAATTATAATGTGGATATATTACTACAAATAAAGAATTTTACAATTATTATTCATCAGTAATAACGTAATCGTCTCTATAAAAACATCGTTTAAAGGCATTAGCAACTGATTTAGATATAATGACACTAACTCAATTCTCACTAAATATTGCCACCAAATATTTCTTTTATTATAGTGTTCATTAGGGCTTGTTTTGGTTGGTTGAATAAGGCTATCAATCTTTGTAGTATAAAATGCAGCACAATTATTACTTATTATTACTCCCTCCGTTCTATTTTATGTGGCATTTTTTGACGTGATATGATATTTAAGATAAAGTAGATACTTTTAAAACTTGGGTCTCTAAAACAACGGTTAGATATTTGTATGGCAATAAATTAGTTTATTAAGGGTGAAAAGAAATAACTGAAGTTAAATTGTTTACAATTATAATAGGAGTTAAATTGTTTACAATTATAATAGGATGACCTTTTTTTAAGCAGACTAAAAAAAAAATGATGTCATATAAAATGGGACAGAGCAAGTACTTGTTTAGTAATCATTTTACTTTTCCTCCACTAATGATATTCTCATATGCATAAGTTTTGCATTATCAAATGTGAAATAAGAATATGACACATATTGGAAATACATGATTACACAATTAATATGACAAAAAATGTCCTCGTATTAAAGAAGATCGATCAACGAGTTTGATGTTAAACAAACTTTATATATTTTACCATTAATTCCCGAGTTACTATTTCTTCTGTATCACTAATTCTTGCGTAATGTATGACGATCAACATTAATTAGAATTTATGTTGACTCTCAATTCTTTTGACCATTGACTTTTTTAGGTAATGCATGGTTGGGAGTAATTGATGATGAAAAGCAAAAGCATATTCTTGCATTAACATTAGCAAGAAGATTAATTAAGGAAGAAGATTGGAGTTCCAATGCAAATAATTGTGTGAAAAATCCACTAATACAAGCAACAAAACATGGTATAAATGAGTTGATCATTGAAATTATACAAAATTACCCTCAAACAATTGAAACCATTGATGAAAAGGGAAGAAATATACTACATATTGTAGTGGAGAAAAAAAATAGGTTCATATTTGATTACATTATGAAAAATGTATCACACATAGATAGGTTGCTTCTTGATATTGATCAAGATGGAAAGACAATAATACATTTTGCAGCAAGTGTTGGATCACCATTCAGATTTTCTACTGAGGAAGAGCCAATTGAAAAAACAAGGAGTTTTAAAACATTGATACTCATGGCATGGGGTGTGCTTTGGTTTAAGGTACTTTTCTCATTTTACTAACGTAGCTATCAACTTCGTCGTTAATTAATTAATGAGTGAAGGGCAGTATCTTGATTTTTTGATTTTCATATCTAAACTATATATATATATATACCAATCCGTACTACATAGATTGAGACATAGTCCGCATGTTGTCCCTTATACTAACTTTTTTTTTTTTTTTGCTTAAGCAGCGTGTCAAATATTGTGTTCATCCACATTTATGGACAATAAAAGATGATAAAAACATGACAGCAAAAGAATTATTCGATAGAAATCATTCAGAAACATGCAAAGAAGCAGAAAGATCAATCAAAGAGTTAGCAAGTTCAGCTCTCATTCTCTCAACACTTCTCTGTACAATCAACTTCGCCGCGGTTTTTACAATCCCAGGAGGCTTTGATCAAACTTCTGGCTTGCCTACTCTTTTAAATCAACCACACTATTCAGAGTTATGGATGTTGATGTTTTTTATAGGTGCAGCACTTTATGATTCAGTGTTCACAATGGGAACTTTGCTATCAATACTTCTCTCAAAGTTTGACTCTGATGATTTTTATATTGCATTGCCACTGAAGTTTTGCACAGTACTTGTTTCTGTGTATTATGCAACAGCATTCACAGTTTTGAGTTGTGTTCAAGCTCTTAATGTTGAGAATATATTTATGGATAAAGATATTTGGTGGTTGATTTTTCTTCTGATGTTACTTGGGTGGTATATGACTTTAATAGTCTTTGATATATGTTATTGTGTCTTTGATTATGTGTATTATTTCATTCGTTATTCCTTTCTTTATAAAAGGGAGAACCATGTAATGTGAATTATTATTATTAATATTGTATTGTGTTTTAGTTGTTCACTTTTGTCATTCTATGGTTTATGAAAACTAGTTTATCCTCAATATCCAAAGAAAAAAACAAGTTTGAATGCAGTACTAGTCCATTGCAGAATGTTGTATCTCTCAATTTATACGATTCATTTTTCAAAACGATATATTTTCATATTTAATACTCCCTCTGTTCCTTATTAATTCTCACATTGCTTACATTATTAACGGTCTTCTTCTAGCTCCTTGCGAATTCTCTGTTTCTCTTTCAAAAAATGAATTTTCTCTTTCTATTAAGAAATTCGAAAAGATTTAAAAAAAAAATAGATATTCAAAAACTATGCAAAAAGAACTATAAATTATCATTTTTCTATATGAATATAATAAAGAAAATATATCTTAAAATGCTAGTCAAAATTTATATTGTTTGACTCTTAAAAAAAAATCATAACTAAAAATAACAAAAAGAATAATAATTTAACTTTAAAATACTTTGTTTACCCTTAATAAAATAATTTACATCAACACAAACTACATGTCTAGATTAACAAAATTATACAAACCTCTCTTTCTTAAATTTCATACCAAGTCAAACTACACCAAAAGAGTGGTGGCTTTGGAGTTGATTTGACTCAACAAGGAGAATCTTAAAAGCTCAGGTGATTGATTACCTGAACTTTCACTTTGTTGGTAAGGGTTCGATAGTTGACTCAACAAAATGAAGTTCACAGATTGGTTTTAATAAATTATCAAAAAGATTAAACAATTCTCTTACATGTCAAGATAGAAGAATTTACAGGTTGAACTAATCAATTTGGTAAGTGGCTACAGATGACACCACTCACTTATTAACCATGTTTGTTGGAATTGAAAGCAAGAACCATCATGTTAAAATGGCCTCAACAAGGGCAAAAAGTGAACGAAGAGATCGCGCTGGTGCTCTATGATGACTAGCTAATGCTGCATTCGGAATTTTCCCCCTCCTCACCATCTGAAAACCCCAATATGTACGCGCCTCCTCCTCCTCCGTCATCATCGTCATCACTATCAATGTCACCCAGGTTCTCTCGTCTCTCGATATAAGCCAGTGCTTGCCTCCTGTGCATTCGTAAAACATGCATTATCATGTCCGGGGTGAGTGTAACTCGTGAATGGTCCTCTCGACCTCGCCTATTAGCTTCCATTATCTGTTCAAATCAAGACACAGCAGAGAAATGGCAAGAGTAGGTCAGATACTTAATCAATAACGAAGTCAGAATTTTCACCATGGAGTTCAAATACGAAGAAGTAAACAAAAAAAAGAAGCCAAAGGGGTTCAGTATCTACTATATATCATAAAATATACTTCGGACTAGGTATGAACAGTCTAATTTTCCGAACCCCCTCCGCCTTACCTACCTCCATCCTTGCAGACAACATGAACAAACCTTAACTATAGACCTTACCTACCTCCATCCTTGCAGACAACATGAACAAACCTTAACTATAGATTTTCAAACAAACAGAACTACAAAGATTTGCACCTCTTGAACATCAGGAGGCAAAGGAGTAACATCCTTAGACGTCGGAGCCCAAAGTTTTATGGTTTTCTCTATTCCACATGTAGCAAGAACAGGGATACAAGGATGGGGCTTCAGCTGATTTACAATGTGCCGATCACCAACCATCACGCGGACAAGTTTGGCATCCTTTTTCTTCCAGATAAATATATGCCCACAATCAGACCCGGTTAACACATATTCATCAGACGGACCAAAGAAACTCTCTCCTTTAACTGTTTGTGAATTTCTATGCCCTGAATAAACTTGTGGCTTCTCCAGTTTGTTCAAATTTTCATCTTGCAACGACAATGGAGTGGGACCTAATCCCATGTTCTTTTGAAACAAGTATATCAGTTCGTCGTTGTACGAGACCAGCAATTCACTTGTGTTTGAGTAAGCCAGTGCTGTAATGTGAACGTCATGTGTCCTAATCAGGTGATTGGGACAAAATGTGTCGATTGGCCTATCGGAACTGGTTCTTGCATCAAGTTGGTACATTCTGATGTCATATACACGGGCATATTCATCAGAACCTCCGACAGCAAAATAATTAGGATTTCTTGGGTCTATCACTATGGCATTCAACCTTATGCTGCTCGACTGCTTATTGTTTTCCGTGAATGATGAGCAACGTAAAAGCTTTGAGGAAGAATTACTTCGCAGATCATACTGTAAAATAATGCAAGTCATGGACAATTAACATGAAAAGAGAACAATGTAACAAGTACACCACGTCGCAACCTACGTGTTGAACAAAACCATCTTCACCGCAGCTATAAAGTATGTAGGGACTTCCTGGTTCCACAGCAAGCTTATGTACACGACCTTGGTGCTTACCAACTTGTTTTGTTTCTACCCGACCATTCTCCAGCACTAAACCAAGTCTCACCTGCAGCAGTGTTTGCAATACATCAAAAATAAGCACATACGAGCCAGAGCCACAATCATCTTCTCTGGCCTCTGACAAATTTGGGAAAATGAAGTGGCAAACTCAGCAGGTCTAAACTATTGCTTAATAATACAGACACTATAGATGGATGTACGTGTATATATGCAGATAAAAAATAGGTAGAAAATAATACAAAGACAAAAGAAATGTCGCACATAAAGACAACTAGCGGAACTATTCAAGGAAGAGAATTATTAACAACCCAACTGTTCGGAATAGATTGTACAAATCACAGTTCATGTAGTTGGGAGAATAGTCAAAAGAAGCAGAGGATGTCATACATTGCCAGTAGTAACTATTGAATATCTTCAGAATGCATGACCTCTTCCACAATATGACAGGACCAGTCCTTTTTAATCCGAGTCCATAATTTATTGACACTCGCTACAAGTTCTTTGTTATTAAGACTGTGAATTTGGTTATATTATCAACAAGAGAAGTCCCCCCATTAAGTAGAAATCATTACGATAACAGATAGTAAACCTCTTCAATAAAAGATTTGTTCTACATCTTTTGTCTCTCATATTCCATATATTATATAGAGCATAAGACCGGCAAACATCACCTGACCATCAGCAGATGCAGTTATTATTTTACGATCATCCGTGAAGGGCATGAACTTGGTCTGGAAGATATTGTCCATGTGACCAGATTGATAAGAAAATTTTGAGGTTGTTGTTGCCCAGTCCCATAGTATTACTTTTCTGTCATCAGAGCCCGAGACAAGAACATCACCAGTGGCATTGAAGTCTATTGTGTTTACACATCCTTCATGACCGGTTAACTTGCCATACAAATCCAGACGCTTGACCATAGCCTGCCCCAAAAGACCAGAAAAGGAGTGCTTTCAGTGGCTCATAATATATCAGCTTCTACAATTCTAGGGTACATGAATTCTCAAACATCTTAGATATAGAAACATAGAACTCCACATAGATTTTAATTACCATCACACCTTGTGTGAAAACTTGTGCGTACTAAAGTATGACTAAAGAAAATAAGTAGCAACAGATACTATAAACTATCACAGAATATGAAAGACATCATTATTAATTTATCATCATACATTTTGAAAAAAAAATTCACATTATTTACTGAACAAATTGGTTTCAAAATTCACATTATTTACTGAACAAATTTCCAACATGGATTGAACTACCTTTACTTCAAATATAGAAATTTGCATACAGAAGTATGACTTGAAAAGAAAATCTAGTTGTAACAGAAACTTGACCATTACACAATGTGAAAGTTCATCATTTATTTGATTTATTATTTTTTAACAATTATGATGTCTAGCCAACTTGCATGCACCTCGACTAATTCCACGGACTACATGCAACTTCCCACCAGCACAGGTACCGAGTGAGTCTGTCCATCCAAGGAACTTGGGGACAGATGGAAAAAAACCACCTAGTATTTTTGCTATGCTAGGATTTGTATCCAAGACCTCATGGTTCTCAATCCACCTTATTCGCCACTAGGCCACATCCTTGGGTGCAAAAGGTGTCATTTTTTATATATCTCGCAAAGGATATGTGCCACCAAAATATCAATCATGTAGCGCCATCGGAAGGAATTTGATCAAAAAGATCTGAGGACAATAATTCAGGATGCGCAGAGGACAATATTACCTCCAACACAGGACAGGACAGCCAGACATGCTTTCGAGGCATGAAGATACCGAAGACTGATGGAATCCGCAAGCTCATAACTACACTCAGCAGATGTACCTCACCTACGATCAGCGTACATCTTCTGCATAGGCAATTTGGGCTCAGCTCAAGTATAGCGGCTACTATTTGCATTCCACAACAAACTCTAAAATTCTAGCAAACATTTCCTACGTATCGAAAGGTTGTAGCAACTATCAACAAACCGTTTCCCACTCCTTAATTAGCAGTTGCCACTCATATCTAGGTATAAAAGAGACACCTCCCACTTTTTGAGGGGGCATGAAATCTGGTTCATTTAGGCCTGTTTACTACTTCTCCGCTTAAAATTTTACTTTGAGCTAAGGTCTTATATCTTAACCCCCCCCCCCAACCACCACCACCAAGGCTTCCAGATAGGTGAACCTATTCCTTTTTCAGTCTTTACTAAAAAGAACAATGCCCTTATAAATTTGGAAAGGATTTCTAACTTAAACTTCCCAATTTTCTCTTGATGAGAAGCTTTTACAACAACATACCCAGTGGAATTCCACAAGTGAGGTCTGGGGAGGATGGAATGTACGCAGACCTTACCACTACCTCAAAGATAGAGACATTGTTTCCTGGGAACCCTCGTCTCAAAAACCCATAAGCAGAATAAACTAGATATGACAAAAAGGGGAAGGAAAAGAAAGGGAAACATAAAGAAAGGATGAGAAGCTTTTACAGCGACACAAATTCTATGGTAGATTGAGACTACAAGTTTCAAAAGAATTGACTTGTTCAGTACCACAAGTTTCAAAAGATTTCCTTTCTTTTTTGAAATGGAAGGGCTATCAGACTATTATTGTATTAAATCTAAAGGCTCTATACCTAATAAGCTTATCAATGCCAATCAGTACGATCCTTTATGCTTTCCTATATCATTTTCTTGTTATTGTTTACGATTTATTTTGTATTCACGCTGCCTAAGTTGCTCGGACTCGGGTGCGGGTGTCCAATTACGGGTACGGATCTAGAGGTCGGATCCTTCAAAATCTAATTTTTAAGATTCAGGATATGGATCCATGTATGGATACAGGGGGGGGATTTCATAAAAATAATCAAAATATCTAAAAATAGATCGATAAAACCTAAATTATGAGATATTATGTAGAGAACGTGAAGAGAATCCTGGAAGGAGATTAAAGAAGAAGGTGTGACCTAGAAATTTCTATATAAAAGGTATTCCATTTTCTTCAATTTCACTTTAGCTTTTGTCTTGATTATAGAAATCATTAAAACAGTCCAATCTTTCCCCATCAATTTTGGTCGGAGTACCCGAACCGGTTGACCAAATCGGACACGGATCCCACACCCATGTCGTGTCGACACGGGTGCAGCACCAAAACTGAAGAGTCTGAGCAACTTAGCATACTGCTAGTGCCCTTCTATCATGATAGTCAGATTTTTAACATCACAATATAACCAAACCTTACCAAGTAGAATAACTCTGTGTGTGTTCTAAGAGCTTCCTGAGCTTATTGATACACGATTATGTCAGTTAGCTATGATAATCTTACGCATAACTAGTATTCCCTCTGTCTCAATGTATGTGAGACTCTTCCCCTTCCTCTATAATTTCAAACTTGTTATTTTACCCTTATAAGATTATAACCACACACAACTATCTTTGACTTATTATTTTAGTCCACGAGTTTCAAAAGTGCTCACACTTTCACTTTCATTCTTAACTTCATTCCCAGTAAACACATCACATAAATTGAGGAAGGAGAGTATAGTACATCAGTAGCCGACGGTCTATCGAAAACAACCTCTCTCCCTCCCAAGTCCCAAGATAGTAGTAAGGTCCGCGTACCCTCTGCCTCCCATAAACCACTAGTGGAATACTCTTAGCATGCTGTTGTTGTAGAGCACTACATCAGTAGAGTTCAAGTGATGCTTGACCACAAATTTCATCAAACTAGAGAAAATAAAATTCAAGAAAGTACAATCTTCCTTATAAGGCCATTTAACAATTCACCACAAGATATCTACAGATAGATCAAAATCCATACTTTTTCAGACCCCACAAGTGCAAACCCCAAAAGAGATTAAACAACAACAACAAATCAGACCCAAAATCACAAATCAAAAGAAATGTATATTTAGTTACAGAAAAATTTTTAAAAAAATGGTTAGTAAATCAAACCTCAGAAGCAGAAATTCTCCTAGAGAAATTTCTAGGCTTAGAAAACCCCATTTCTCTTTTATAAAACTCCATGAAATCATCTCCAGAAGAACCCTTGTACAGCCTCTCCATTTGCTACTCAACAGCTCCTTAATCAATTTTGATGAACTACAGAAATTGGCTGAGAGTAAAGTAAAAACATGATGACATTTTTGTTAAAGCTAAGGCAAAATAAGTAATATATTTATTGCAAGAATTTGTGTTTTCAGAGAAAGAACAACAGTAGGGGAAGCACCTGGATGATTGACACTTCACATCTATAAGGACACCTAGATTTTTGTTACCAATTTCTTTTTTATTTTATTTTATATTTGGCACAATTTCATAATAGTTGAGTGAGTTTTTTTTATTTCAAATAGGGTAAAGGGTCAAAATTGATCCTAAACTATGCGAAATAGATCACTTATGCCTTTCGTTATATTTTGGGATCAAAAATACCTGCGGTTATTCCAAGGGACCACAAATGTCTTTACACCATCATCCTTGCTACATGGCAGTCCATGTAAACATCCACGTGGCAATGAAAGGGTCAAAATTACCCTCGAAATATTTGAAATAGTTCAAATATACCCTTCAACTATTTTTTAGATCAAAACCACCCTTGTCGTCTATTTTTTTGGACCATAAATGCCCTTATTTTTAAGAAAAAAACGAAAAAAGGAATATATATATATATATATTATTTAAGTAAATTTTATATACACAATTTATTTTTAATTCTTAAAATATATAGTTTGGATAGATCACATGAAAATTTTAAGATGTATTTTAATTGTGTTCATGAGTAATAA
>JAPFFP010000009.1:7029577-7041293 GCA_026153255.1 Solanum medicagineum | reverse complement strand
GGGGGGGCACCCATCCTCGATAAACTTATCTGCCAGGGAGAAGCGACAAAAGCTACCCGCCACACACGCACTGCCACCAACCCTTCTTTATTTTCCCTTTTTTTTGGTATTCCTTTAACCCCTAGAACTAATGAGTTTAGGTACTCATGATTCTAGAATGAATACAAGAATTCATGGATATACACAAAGAACGATGAAATAAAGTAGAAAGGAAGAAATTATATGGTGGATTGCTCCAAGCCTCTCTGATTCTTCATTTAAAATTAGTCCATATTCCTCATAAGTTATTTAATGCATTTAGGCCAAGGACATTTTTGTCACATCTAAAATTCCTGTACCAAACATGGGATAAAAGTGTATACAATCTTAAATAGTCCATTTAGTTAAATCATATCCGATAGAGTAGTCTAGTCGTGTAACAGTTTTACCTTATCACTTCAGCAAAATCAAATGAACTCACACAAGGTACATAGAGAGAGATGCAATGGCACATACCTGAAGCACACTCTGGCCCCAAAACAACTTGTTTTCACCAAGAGGCTCAAAAGGACTTAGGAACATATAAATCATAACATGGTAGAGATCTGCCTGAGATCCAGTGCACCATTTAACAACAATGAGGAGAGACAGGTATCCAAAAAGGCTGTTGAGAAAGATCATTTGTGGCACAAACTGATACCTGATAACAAATCAATAACTAAATAAATATACTCAACAAGAAAACCATCAAGGACACAGAAGAAAAAGGAATACGCACTTAATATCAAGTGAGCTGTTGAAGAAACGTGCATTGAAGTAACTTAATATAATTCCAAGGTTCATCTGTACCACACCCAACAAAATAGACATCTTCATCTTGAGGGAGTTCAAAAAAGGAAGCTCCGAACGGCTACCTCTCCAGCTTGGATCCACACCAAAAGGATAAGGATCACTGTATTTTATTAAACCAACTGTATGCGCATCACTGCAAAAACAAACATCAAATTCCAGGTAAAAAATGCAAATAAAGAAGCTCCGGCACAAAACTGTGCATTAAATACTAACTCAAGATCTAGCTCATTCAATAATGGGGAGGCAAAAGTCAGGTGCCATAGATTAATGTCAAGAGAATCATCAAGAACATTAATTGAAAGAGCAGTATCTGAATATGTCCAAGAAATATGGAGAGGATAATGACTGTTTGATTGCATTAATATAGCTCCTGCACTTTACAGGAAAGCAATGGGAAATCATGTTGAATGTAAGAAAAACTTGGCCAATATTCACCATTAGTACATAATTAGGGGCGTTCATGCTTTGTTGAAAAACCAAACCAAACCAATTAAGAAAACCTACATTTGATTTAGTTTGGTTTTGAATTTTATAAAGCAACAATATTTGGTTTTCTGTAGGTTCTACTAGAAAAAACCAAAAATAAACCGAACCAAACTGGTAAATTATATATAAAGAGATGCAGAGATAGATTATGATTTTATATATATATATATATATATATATATATGCCCAAGCCCAACACTCTTAAGTCTAATTGTGTAATTGTAATTTGTAAGTACGTGGAGTGGGGTAGTGGATTGCCCATTTTTAATTCTCTTTGTTAAGACATCCATCTACTCTTCAATGCTTGCCCCTTTGATTTTTGAAGGGTTGACAATTCTATTTAAAGTTGAGCATTGCTTCTATGGATGTTAGACATGTGAAATGAAGGAAACCTCAACAATTATGCAACCTAAACATGCAAAAGCTTCGAAACACTGTTGAAAAATAATAGAAGATTGGATACATTCATCTTATGATAATTGAGAGAAATTTGTTGATTCCAAATGCTCAAATAAAATAATTGTCTCATGTTTGTGTTATTTTACTATTATCAAGTTGTTATTTTATTTGGTTTGGTTTCGTCCTAGAAATTTAAAATCCGATTAGATTGGTTATTTTAATCAAAAAAGAACCATGAAAACCCTTATACATAATAATATAAGAAGCCAGACTAAGAAAATCCCAAAAACCAACCGATTGAGGCATTAACCTGAGATCAAATGATTAGAAACGCCCAAAGGAACACTATTACTTTCAAGCAACCTGTTTTGGTGGTATTGAATTGAAGGCTTAATCAGAAAATTGTAAATAAAAATAAATCCTACCTGGGATGGAAACAAAAGCTACTCTTCCCAATCTAGAAGCCCCAAATAAACAAAAGGAAAAAAAATAGTTTATTTCTCATCTATGAACTAGTAACATAGTCTGAAGTGTGGCCAAAGCAATTACCGCTTTAATCTTATAGTTGGCAGTTCATTATAATCTAAATTTGCAACATAGTTGAAATTTGTTCTTTGCTAATCTTCTAAAGGCCAGGCCAGAGCAAGGGAGCTTAAAGATGCAAATCACAATCTTAATAAGAAGCACATAAGAGATTACATTAACATTACTTTGACAAATTACAAATCTAAGTAATTTTAAATGGAAATTTAACAACGTTATAATTGTGTACCTGCATGTTGCATCTCGGCATTTGTATGCAGAGCCACCAAATATGTGAAATGGCACAGAGAAGAATTCATTATATATCAAGCCACAGTAAATTGAAAATATTGACATTAACAGAAGTACATAGCGACCACCAAAAAGCATCTCCATAAAGCTGCCCAGTTTCTGTCAGAAAATTTTATTTGATTACCAAAGGAATATATAATTGTATAATTGCTGATGTTAAGTATATTGAATGGAAGGCTGAAATAATGAGAGTACATACCTGAGCGCCGAGCTTGCTTTCCTTAGAAATTAGAAGTAATGCTCCCAACAGCAAGCAAATTCCATGACCCCAATCTCCAAACATCACCGCGAAAAGGAAAGGGAATGTAACAATGGTGTAGACAGCAGGATTTACCTCCTGGTATTTAGCAACACTGTCAATGTAGACAGTAGTAAGTGCTTTGTTTTGCCGAAGCAACAGAAGATATGGAGTTTCAATTTGATTAAAAAAATATAGGTTCTACACTCGATCTTAGCCAAAAGGGACAGAAAAGCAGTACTAAGAAATGGAAATAAATTTCTCATATATGACTTCAGGAAAATAAATGGAAATGGAAATTTTATTGAAGAGCTGAAGCATCCCAAGTTGACAGCATTACACATAAAAAAAACAAAGAAAAGGAAGAAAGCTGGACTATCAGGTTTAAGTAGATCACATTTTGCCTATAGAGAGCTTCAGGAATATAAACACCTTACTGCAAACAACATCACTATATGAACAAAAGGAAAATGAGGAAAAAAAACTCCACCTAGAACACGTACTCTTTATCATGAAAATCAATGACACTTTAAAGGAGATGAGGTGACCCATGATGACTGAATCATATAGACAAACATAAATGATAAATCAAATTAAGGCAAGTTGCTGCAACTAGATTTGATAAGGACTCATGGAAAGAATAATGTCATCAATACACACTCTATCCCCATGACCTAACAGCATTACCTAACTCATTGCATTTTAGATCAGTTTCTCAGGTAACTATATGCTACTACACATTTACTTACCCATATGCATCTACAATTTCTTGATATGCATTTGTGAAACAGTTTGTCCTGAAGTATGTTGGAGGTGAGTCTACAGCATCCATTACATGGAATATAATTCCCACTTGTGAGTTGCTATCCATTGTCGCACGTTGCAAAGCCTCTTGTATCTAAGGTGTCAAAAGCAAGTACGTGGCAATACTATCATAAGCAATGCATATGGAAGCAGTGAAAATGCAATTGCTAACAGAAATAACATCAGACAAGAGTACCTTAATCTTTGCAAATATTGGACACCAGCCCTCTCCAACTAGACACTTCTTTGTGACATCAAAATTCAGCATATTTAAGGTGTCATAAACAGCCTTTTCCCTTCTAACCTAGAAAAAAGAGTTGGCATTCAACTTCTATTTCAGGCTCACGGGAAGACTTGCTGACACAAGCCACTAATTTAACTAACATTATAAGAATGTCAATTTACACTTTCACTCTTACCATGTTCATCCATTTTGCAAGGTGAAACCCAATAGACGTCAAAGCTTTATCTCGATGACGTAATCCAACATCTAGAGTGGTCTCTAATTCAGATAGCCTAGACAAAACCTGCAGTCAAGATGTTCATCCCAATGGTTTAGGGCCAGGCAATTGAAAATGATTATAATCGAGCTTATATACATATGAGCAGTATACAAAAGAGATCCACAGTTAAGACTCAATGAACTGGCACAATGTGAAAGCTACATCACATGGCGCTATTGCAAGAGATTGAACTAATATATTGGCCCTCGTGTACCTTTTTCCGAGCATAATATGACCTCATATATATATAACACAAACCATACTAGACAGTAAGAAGAAAAGAAATAGCAGTAGATCCCAAAGTACAATGACTGAAGTGCAGTAAAACAAGCTTGTTCAGCATGATGTCTATTAAACCCCCTTTCCAGTAACAGAAAAGACTGCATTAATATTTTGACATACTTCTCGAGTTATTTGCCTCCTCTTTGTGATGTCTTCAGGAACAGGATAGCAATTGGCACCAAACGCCTCACAAATTTTCAGTATTTTCGATCTCGCCTGCTCACCAGAAAAGAATACTACGAAGACTATTTTCTCAACCTGCAAAAGCAAAAATTGGGTGTTAATCACATACTGAACTATCAA
Organism: Solanum medicagineum; assembly: GCA_026153255.1. Taxonomy (NCBI): domain Eukaryota; kingdom Viridiplantae; phylum Streptophyta; class Magnoliopsida; order Solanales; family Solanaceae; genus Solanum; species Solanum medicagineum. The sequence continues at coordinate 7,036,613 of JAPFFP010000009.1, read as the reverse complement.
ATAAGCCATTTTTGCTAAGCGATGAGAAAACAAGTAAGGATATGAATGGGCATTAGAGTAATGAAGAAACCATACAGCATAAGTAGGAAGATAATTAATAGAGACTTTCCTTAATACAAACAACAACATACCCAATGGAATCCCACAAGTGGGGTCCGGAGAGGGTAGAATGTAAGCAAACCTTACCACTACCTCATAGAGGTAGAGAGGCTGTTTTCCTGGGAACCTAATCTCAAAAACCCATAAGCAGAATAAACTAGATATGGAAAGAAAGGAAAGGGAAGGAAGAGAGACTTTCCTTAATAAAGACTATAATTCTTAGTGCACTAGTGTAGAAAATTATTTACTGGAATTAACAGAAAAGCAATTTCGAAGAAAGAATGTAACCATTTCATTTGAAGAAGGATCCAAGATTTCCTCATCAGCAACTGCCTGGTGGAAAAGCATATTGCCCCTTGTTGCACGAAATAGCATTCTCTCAAATTGAAGAACCTTGGACTTGCAGATAATGCCACTAATAAATCTAACTCCAGATTGATTAGAAAGTTCTGGCTGCATCTCCTGAAGACAGCAAAAAATCTTATCTCAGCTTAGCTGCAGATACAACCAACAATTATCATGCACAGAATCAGTCTAATAGCACGAGGAATAATTACCTGCTCAAGCAATGATGCTGTATCTGTATAGTTATCATTGGAGTACACGTTTTCATTTAATTCTGTCTCCTGAGCTGTTGTATGACTTCTACTTGAGACAAGGAAGTCACTAGCCTAAAGTTTGCAGAATAGCAGTTAGTAGAAATGAGAAAAATAGCTCTGAAAAGGTATTTCTTGACCAAAAGAAAAAAACGACTTTTGGTCCACTAGGTACAACTTACTAGAACAAATATGTCCACACAGTTCATTGAGTTAATCTGAATTCTCAAGAGCTTGGAGAAATAATCATGGCAAGAACCATGTCAGGATTAATAACAACAGATCAAGTACTAAGAAATCAATTTCTCGACTAACTCTGTCATCTGAGAAGCCATTAAAAGCTTCGTGCATAAATGAATTGATCAGAGATAAAGCATTCCAAAATAAAAGACACCCACTATGGAAGAATAACATAAGAATTCACTCATAAGTTCTCCCTTTGAGTGCTCCAAGGTAGTTTTCATGTCTTTAGTATTCCTTCAATTGATTCGGTATCTTTAATTCACATCCAAGAAAACCAAGTAATGGTTGACACATACAAAAATTTTTAACTGTAAAGCACTATCCAGTAATTATGACTAAAATGGTTTAGTGCAAGGACAGAAGAAACATAATAGATGGATATTAATGCAAGCCAATACCATGCACGTATACACATGAGAAGCAAATGCACGAAGATGTAAGCATATAGATGAAATATTCAGACAGTAGTACTAGTCTGGTATGGACCAATTTCTCAAATGTGAACCAGTGCTCATTTATGATATTGTAAGAAAGAGAAGTCAAAGCTGTCAAACTGTACCTTCTGCAATACCAGCTTAAACTCAAGAAGCTCATTGTATGATTGCCTTAGCTTCTCGCTATTACTATTCATTTCAATCAACTCGTGTTCATGCTCTGCAAGTTGTATCTGAAATTCAGAATAAGTCTGCATGAGCTTTTACTTAAAGCGAGAAGTATAAAAAGGAAAAAGAACAAACAAGCATAAAACCAATTTGGCAATAAAGTAGGGAATCAATCCGTCAGCAAGAAGAAAAATACTATAAGGACACCTCCAGTTCTTCTAGTTCAATATCAGGTTGTGAAGCAGGACGCGGAGAAGGCAGCATCCCAGCTTTTTGTATCTGATCTTTGAAAAATCGTAGTTTTCTTGACATCTCTGCACATCTTTTTACCTATGAAAGATCATCCATTATAACAATGAACAGATAAATATAAACCACTGGCCATCAAATTTTGCATATGCTTCTGATGTCAACTTGTTGTTTAGTAATGTAGTCGTTTGTTTATAAAAAAGAGTAGTAGTTCAATACTACATGCATGATTTAACAAAATCAAACGCTAAATGTTAACAGTCCAAGCTATTGACCTCCTCTTTGCCAACAAAGACACAGATGTATCACGTTGCTTTGGCAACTTAGTAATCATTCCTAACGCCTTCATCGATGTTGTTTTTTGACCGCAAGGCCAAGAGCTAACTATTGAGACTTTGGCCTATCCAAACACATACTTCGTGAAATGGTTCATGCATGTTTGTTGCGAGGAGTAACAAGATCAAGTTGGTAAGGATTAACGCTTCATTTCTATTAAGTACATCAGGAAGGCAAGTCAATCAGTAGAGTTCCCTTGAGTAGCATTCCCACTAGAAATTGTTCAAGATAATCTTTAACTAGTCGGTAAGTTTTGTTATCAAAAATGTAAAGCATGGGAGAGTAGAGTAAAGCAAGAGGAGAGATCAATGTAGTCGCTCTTATCCTTACGTTAGTTTATATCTTAGACCTAGATGTTTAAGTTGCAAGTAGAGATGGGGATAACTATGCAATAGAACTGGAGGAATCAAGATAAGTTTCAGTCTATATTTTAGGATGCAACCAAACAGATGCAAAAGTGTATGGTGTTTAGCAATCTGATGTTTCATATAACTAAGCTTTCTTGAAAATATGAATTATCAATCACCACACTAGCATTAACCTAAGAATATATGGAATGCGATCTTTTAAAGCAGATCAATCAGAAGATAAGGAACAGCAGAAAAGTTATTTACTTCGAACAATTCCAATATACTATATAACCTCTATATCACTGTATGGTACTGTTTAGAGTCGACACGCAATATAATTAAGTAAAAAAAAGTATGCTCTCTAATAGTTTGAGTTTTTGGATGAGATAGTTAAAATTTCAAGATGGTATCAGAGTAGGCAGAAATCCCGAAATCAAAACTCACTACCACCCAACAACAACATACCCAGCGTAATCAATCTCACTACCACCCATTATAAAAAATGGAAAGCTTTACATGTGCGAGACCGATGAAAAGGAACAGGCCTGCATGGGAGGAGTCGTGTTAAACATAATATAATTAAGTAATTAAAGGTGTGATGCTTTCTATATCCTTTCGATAGTTTAAGATTTTACTCATACACTTCAACAAGTACCATCACTAACCTCAAGTAACTTCACGTTACCATTACAAGCAGAAATTGGACAAAATTGCTTCTTAACTTGACTAAAGGAATGGACTTCCATCAACTCTCAAGTGACAGTTTCCAGAATAGAAGTTAATATTGATTATGATTTGTCAAAAATACAACCTAATAGTGATTAACAATTCAACAAATTAAGGTAATGGAAGAAACAAATTTTAGTGAGGTAAACACATCTAGAGTCAAAATAAAGATGTTGTATTCACTATAAGTGCATACCTGGTTTACGAATGTTCTTTGGAAAGGACTTTTATCAGCATTTAACTGTCAAAAGAAAAGTTAGAAAGTGAGCACGGTTCCACTCTAGCACTAAAAAAGAAGGTAAAGCAGAAAATAATTACAAAGATTGTATATATACAAAAGATTCACCTTAAGTAAGGCCTTCAATTGGCCATAACAAAAATCTTTCCTTAAAAACATCAACACAATCAGTGCAAAAGCTTTCATTAAAAAAATTAGAACAATGACATTAAAGTCTGCTTTATTTAAATATACTTGTTCTTTTTTTTTTTACGCTGAGAAATCAGTATGTGGCCCGCCTTCCACTAACACCATAAGTGTCCCTTATTCATGTATTCATAAGCATAAGAAAAAAGAAACCCGCCTATAGATTACATAAGCATCTATAATTTAGACCATATATTCATGGTGCCTTCTATCCTAAACATCTCCGGTTCCTACCTTTCCAAATTGTCTATAAAACATGCTAGAATTGCTCTCCATATTTCTTCCACTCCCAGTCCCATAGAGATCATCCAGCTGCTTAGTTGCTCTTCTTATAGTGGACTAATCACACATTTTATCCCAAAAACGTACAGATAGTGCATCTAATATCTATAAATGAGTCGTCAGTAAGAAAACAAGTACACTAATTCCTCGTCTCTCTTTTCATTAGCATAATCAGAATTCAAAGGCAAAATCCCCAACAATTAAAAAATCATTTATCTCCTTTGAGATGTGTTTATAGTAATCAGGATGATTTTTTTAAAAAGGCTGTAAGTAGGATAAGTATTATGCGTACAGAGAGTGTTTCATCATGCTTAAATATCAAAAGATGTCCCAAGCAATAGTCACTATTCCAAATGTGACTTTGAATTATAGAAATCATCACAAATTGAAGGTTCATAAGCTTTAAGCATCTACTTGTTCAAATCAAACTCAGGAACAAAGGAAAATGAATGCTGAATCCTTCTCATGAGCCCAGGCAAGACATTAAGAATTAACAATCTGTTCTCACTTAGGAAGCACGATCACATGTACGCAGCAAGAGAAAGAGAAGTGCCTTAACAAAATCTGTTTAGGTTCTAACATGCTATCATCTGCCATCACTCAACTTTAATGAGGGCACACAGTAGATAGAAATACCTTATTTTACCATTTGCAGCTGTTTCCATCTAGCTGACTTTGAACATTATAACATTAGTCATATGTTTATTAAGGTTGAAAGTTTTTGTGCAGATTGAAGGATGACAATTGTAAAGAGGTCTTGTGGCATTTTTGGGCTTTGAGAGCATCACAATTTGGTTATTGGTGGGTAGAGGATATGAATTCAAAGAACTGTACCACTGCCAAATGACTAAGAGAGAGCTCCCAAGAGATCTCTCCTTATCATCAGTCTTGTAAAGTCCCACATTGGGTTGAGGAAATGGGTCGCGGTCTCCTTTTACATAGTTTGAGAAATCTTACCCCTATAAGCTAGCTTTTAGGGTTGAGTTAGGCCAAAGATGCATTGCTTCACATGGTATTAGAGCCAGACCTACTGATTGTGTTGTTGTGTTTCTAAATGTTGGGCCCCCAAGTTAAGTTATCCATGTTCCAGCAGTCCAGTTTTGAGCACTGAGGAAAGGAGGGTTAAGTTCTACATTGGTCTTGGGAACAGGTTATTATCTCTTTGTCTCATGAGCTAAATTTTATGGTTGAGTTAGGTCCAAGGTTCATTTCTTCATACTTCTCCCTTCCTCCATCCTAAATTATATGACACATTCCATTTTGATGCCATTTCATTTCTAAAGAACGTTCATAGCTTTAACCAATTCAAATTAATTAAGCCACTCAAGTTTCTCTATCAAACCAACAAAAACCGTCCATTGAAAAATTGTCATCTAAAATAAAACTGAAAATGCAGTAAAGAACACGACTTTGAAAAATATGAAAAGATTATCAAACACAAAAGTAACCAGATCTAGTAGCTAGTGACCTATTCATTGCAAAGACACTCAAGCTCAAAATGTGATCAAGACTAATTCAACCTCAACTTATTTCCACTTTGATCCCATTACTTAAGCTCAAATAAATCGTCAAAATCAAGCCTTAAATCACAATTTTTTTATTAAGATCAATTTCTTAATCACTAAATTGCACCCACACTAAACAAATCCATATCACAACCAAATCAATAACTCTCGATTAACACTACCAAAAATTGCTCAAATATTATATACTCAGCGCAATAAGTAACGAATCTCAGTGGATCATAACGCCAAAAAAAAAAAAAATACTCAGCAAATAAACTTAGCATAAACAAAATAACAAAAACAGAAATGAGAATGAAGGAGATAGGAATAGATCTATACATCGCGAAACTGAAGAAGGCCAAGTTGTCCAAGGTAAGTAATAGCAGGATGAGCGGATTCAACAGGAATGATAAGCTGAACAAAAGTCATCTTCTCCGAACGCATCAGATCCATTGAAGGCAAGCTGTCTATGTACTCCATTTTCCATACACTGAAAGAAATCGAATTTCTTCAGATCTAATCACAGAAAAAAAACACAATTATCTTTTTTTCGTTTTCTTAGTTCGGTTAATATTAATGGCGGCACCGATTATGGAATTTCAGTTCATTCCTAATTTATTTATCTTTTTTCTGTGTAGAGTCACCACTGAAGGAGAAGGTTCCTGGTAACTGCCATGGAAATGGAAAAATGAATTCTGTTTTGCTTTAGAAAAATTTCAGTTCTGAAGAAGAAGAGGAAAATGGTAAATTGGAGAATTGACGTGAAAGTAGTACAATATAATCTACTTTATTGTCATTTTATCAATTATCAAATACTAGTTAAAAGTAAATTAATTGTGTTGGGAGGAGGAAAATATTTTTAATTTTTTAATATTTGATTTGTATATTTTTTTGATAAAATAAGTATTAGAAAAATGATTTTGTTAGATTATATACTATTGTAATGTACTAATATTTTGTTAGATTATGCATAAATATTTTTAAAGTAATATTTTTTGAGGGATGATTATCCGAGGGATGTTTCGGTAGAAATAATTTTAAAAAAATAATACTTTGTTGTGTAGACATGCATAATCAGTGTATGGTAAATCATAACGTATATTTAGTGTATAGTTCATGAATAAGTAATATACATTATATAGCCAATGTATATTTTTTGTAACTTTTGATAAGGTATATTGTATAGTTACGTATAATTTAACTAATTTGAAGTTAGTTTTAATGTAAATAAAACATGGACTACAATTGTTATAAATTAATTAGTTTTTTTTTTTTTTTTGTATATATTTGACATTATCCCTATTTTTTTAAGTATTTATTAAATATTGCAGTGATAAGTAAGACATAAATTATTTTTACAAGAAAGAATTTTGTACTAAATACATCTTATCTTAATTAAAAGAATAGCCAATGCCTTAACCATGTAATTTTGAAGGAAAAGGATAAGTTATATGTAGGGGTGTACAGAACCAAACCGTAAACCGTACCAAACCGATAAACCGAACTAATCCGCAAAAAAAAACCGCTTAGTGGTTTGGTTTGGTTTTGTTTGGTATTGACGAAAAAAAACCGACTATATTTGGATTGGTTTGGTTTTAATTTTAAAAAACCAAACCGAGGCCAA
>JAPFFP010000009.1:6970670-6996991 GCA_026153255.1 Solanum medicagineum | reverse complement strand
AATGAAAACTTCAATTGATAAACTAGATAGTCCATTTAAAAACTGTCACCTTATAATAAGAATTGTGAATCAAATTATTACTCTCATCCTATCATTTTAGTTGTCGCAATAAGTTTGGCATAAAAAAGAAAATTAAATGAGAGGTGCAATTTGACTAATATAATCCTATTAAAATGATTGGTATTTTTTGAAAATTGCAGTGATATAGAGTTTTTTCACATTTAATAATGACTTAATTACTAAGGGTAGAGTTGAAAAAAAGTGATTAATTTTTTTTTGATTATTTAAAATTGACAACTGATTTGAGTTAACTATTTTTAATATACCTGACAATTAAAATAGAACGGAGGAAATACTTAATACCACTGTAAACACACAGTGTAAAAGAACATTTGTTTTCATAGTTTAAATCCAAAATTTGCAAGATTATAACATTTTGGAGTTTTATATTTCAACTGGACAGTGAATTGATGGCGATTCTAATTTTTTTAAAATTATTTTAGTTCCTCAATAGTAACTACATAAATTTTTCATTGCTTTTCTTGAGAAAAAATCATCACATAGCATGCATTCACATCATCACTAATAGAAAAACCACTATTTTTTCTCAAATTTTTAATTTAAAAAAATACAATAGTTAGTTTTATAGATATTTTAATTAAATCGTTGAAAAAAATACTAATTTTCATACGAGAAAATAAACTTGAGTAATGCAAATATCGATGAGAAATTCAATACCCGAAACCCTAAGGGTTCCTCGGCAAGGTTCGTCCACAAAGGGTGAGTGAGGGCCTCAGATCAAGTCGAAAAGCGTAGTCGATGGACATAGATGAATATTCTTGTACTGCTCCTTGTTAGTCCCAAGGGATAGAGGAGGCTAGGTTAGCCGAAAAATGGTTATCGGTTTAAGAATGTAATTAAGGTGTCCCTGCTTTTTCAGGGTAAGAAGGAGGTAGAGAAAATGCCTCGAGCAATGTTCGAATACCAGGCGTTATATGATGCTAAAGTAACTCATGCTATACTCCTAGAAAAAGTTCGAACAATTTGAAACAAAAGAATACATGTACTAGAAATCGACACAGATGGATAGGTAGAGAATATATACCTGAAAAGCTTTCACTTTTTTGAATTGAGTTTTTCTCCATCATATATTTTTTAATGAACTAGTTCCGTGGAAAAATAAAAAACTCATGTTTATAACATAAACTTTTTAATAATTCGTTGTGAGACATATCTTTATTTCTAATAATTATATAGAGCATGCAATATAAGCATTAAAATTTTAATTGGATTAAGTTTATAAATCCTATTACGTAAATCTAATTTAGATCCAACTTTATTGGGATTGAACAATTAATCAGATTATATGAGTTAAGCAAGTTCATTTTATTAGTTTTAACCTGAAAGATCATTTTACTTTTCGATTCAAGCTTATATCACATATTTACTGACATGACATTCAATTAAATTTAAATCTAAAGTCCAAAATCGAAGAAACAACGTCATATATTCAAAATAATATATCATATCAAATTAAAATGTAATGTAAGTGAGTAGATGTACTAACCCTTACGTCTATAACAACCCAGCTAGTTATATTATCTGCCTTTGGGCTATGTCTGCACGGCTTTAAAAGGCGTTACTAGTAGATAAGACTTGTTTATTTATATACCCAGTATCTTTCCTGTGTTTTGCTGTTGTGAAACTTCTCATCTTAAGATGAATTGTTACAACGTCGATGTACACAAACCTTCCTTCTATTCTTCTGAAATTAAAAAAAAAAAACTGTCCTAATAGACTTTGAACTCAAAAAAATATATAAAAAATAAGATAAAAAAATAATAACAGTAAAATAATATATTTCTTTTTCACATATTTTACTATAATTTTTTGACAAAAAAATTTTGGCCTCTCACGCCCACCCTAACGGGGTGGTTAAGGTGTGGAAAACGATAAGATCGATAGATAATATTTATGTCAAGTTGTCCAAAAAGCAAACTCCTAATTTTCAAATATCAAACGTTACATAAGAAAAATTAGTACTATATAATATAAAATATAAAATAAAATATTATAAAACCTGTCACGCCCAAATCTTGAAGTAAGATTTTGTCTGTCAAAGAGTAGAAAATCTATTACGAAAATTGTGTCTGAAAAACCCTTTGATTGTTATTTAATTATTCCATCATAATATTCCTCAGTTTTTCAGTTATAATAATCATCGGACCTTACCTTAAAATAAGATATAATCATGATAGAATATCTTGAAAATAAGCTACTATATATTTATTTTAATATTCATGTATCATTTGCAGACAAAGTACAATAGTACCACCTTGTGTATGTGAAAAATAGTAGTGGCTGTGGATATATGATGTGTTATGATCATTAATATTTTTCATATTCAGAATGTACTGAAATTTGAGTATTCGAATATAGAAACATTCTTGTCGGAAGCACCATTTAAAAAAAATAGGACCTAGAATGTTTAAAGGTGGTGGAATCATCTCGAAGACTCTTGTATTCGATGCAAATTGTTAAGCGGATCCTTTTAGTCATGATTTTATCAATTGAACGTTTAAACTCAATAAAACACTATATTTTAAATCTTTTATCTCGTCGTAAAACAGAAGGTTTTTACTTAAACAAACTAATTATTAAATACTACTATCATTTGAAAAAGGTAATTAAGTTTCATTGATTTGTCAACCAATATTAGAAAAGAAAAAATACACAGCGCATGAAAAAAGAAAAAAAGAAAGCAAAAACATATGATTAATAATTCAGATGAATCAAAACACCATACATAATATTCTTAGACATTTAAATTAAAGATTAAAACTGTTTAATCTAAGAATTAATTAAATTCTAGCTCTTTTCTTTTCCCCTTCTAAACATCTACATAAGAGGGCTATTAAGAAGTCCAAAATAATTAGAACCACCCCCAAATCCATTCCAACTTTGCCTGTTTGTTGATTCAAAATCACTCATATTCATGTTGTTTACATGATGATCTCCATTCATTTGTTGCCACGGAAATCCCCATGAAAATTTACCATTATTGTTACTGTTGTTATTATTCAGATCATGACCTTCTGATGATTGCGCCATGTTGCACATCTCCTGCTTCACTGTTGCTGTTGTTGTTGTCGTCATTATAGTACTACCAATGCTCATTTCTTGATCATAATTCATCCCCAGATCTCCATGTTCCGCGAACTGCCCCATGTTCCCATAGTACATGTTGTTGTGGAACAATCCGTGATTCGGGGCATTTTCAAGAAATCCAAGAAAGGTGGTACTAATGTTGCCAGTATTGTACATCAATGACATGTTATTGTTGTTGTTGTCGTCATGTTCTTGATCAATTCCCAAATGCGCGTTTGTTTGTTTCTGGAGCCTAGCAAATGCTAGGCTTAGATCAGTGGAGGAGTCATAGGAGGATATTGGTGATGTTATGATATTGTTATTGTTAGAGATCGCGTTATCTTGGGTTGATCGCTTTGCTGATGATGATGATGTGGATGACCTTCTGTTTTTTCTGCAACCGCCACCTACTGGTACGTTTCTGAGCGTACCTCCTTTCGTCCAATACCTTCTGCAAGATTTGCAGAAGTATCTGGGCTGGGAGAGACTGTAGTTGTTGTAGTAACAGAATTTTGTGTTGGCAGAGTCACATCTTGGACATTTCTGTGGTTGTTGTTCTGCTGGCCTTGTTGGCTTCTTCTCTTGCTCTGCCTTTGTGCAAACCAATATGCTTTCTAGTGTTTGTGAAGACATTTCCTAAGCAAATAGTATATAACATCCATCTTCAGATAAGAAGTTCCAACAAAAGAAAAATATTGGATATGTAAGTAAACAAGCATTATGTACTAATCGTGTGGTCCTAGGCTCAAAACGGATAATATCACTAGTGGGTTGGACTGTTACATAGTAAATTTTTTCATATTCATATGATTAATCAATAGGTCACGAGATATAAGTTATGGAATCAATAACTGATACTTGAATCAGGGACAATGTTACATTATACTTATTAGATCGTAGTCCTTCTCGAATGTTTTATGCACTGAGTTCTTCTTTTATATTAGAACTTAATTCAGCCGCTTACATTGTTGATTTCAAGTCCAAATTAAAAAAGCATAATATACTAATCAATTTGTGATGAATTTCCACATTATATACAGTATTAATTCATAATGTTCTTACAATTATTTGACAAAATTTGCTAAACCTAAATAAGTTTAGTTTTAGTTGAAAACTAAAAGATAAAGCTAATTACATGCTTTTTACAAAGGATTTATTTATGAAATTTTCTTTTTGCTAAACCCCAATATTACACTCTCTCTCTAGATTTCCTATCTTTCTTCAACAAAAAATACTCTCTTGTAATTTAAGCAAAATCAATCAAACAGAAAATTATTAAAATTTAAAAAAAAAAATGAAAAACTGTGCTCGTATGTACTTCTTTCATCCTTCATTAGCACAAACTTAATTTTCTACCTCAAAAACCATAATTTTCTTAGCTTAATTTGCCCAAAATTTCAATATCTTTCTCAAAAAAGAGAAAGGGGGAAAAAAAAGATCATCAAAGGAAATACTACTACTTCACATCTCTCTTTTTCTTCGACTACAAATCAAATGATTGAACAATCACGAACAATTTACTTACGAAAAAACAGTAAAGAAAGAACATTATTTACAATTATATTTACCTGTTGTTGTTGCTGCTGGTGATCCATCATGCACTTTAAACAACTGTCTGTAGCTCAATAAGATTTTTAGCAACTCTATTTTCTTTCTTCAATTTCTAGGCAAAAACTTTAAGAAAAGGAAAAACGAACAGCTTATAGCCATCTCTCTCTAAGTCATGTGTATATATAGAAGAATAAAAATTGTGGGGTAAAGTAGGATAGCGGGTTGAGCACAGTACCTGTCGCGATATGAATTATGATGGAACGGAACGAAAAAAGAATTGTGTAATGATTATAAGGGGGTGTACGTATCTATTAAAGACACCTTAGCACGCACATAAACCTAATACTAATACACACAAAAAAAAAAAAATAGAAATTGGAAATTCCTAGTGATTGTTTTCAGATTTTTACTGTTTAGTATTTGCCTTTAGATTAGGCTAGTTATCTAGTATAAATAATATTCCCGTTATTCTATTTTATGTGACACTTTTTCTTTTTTTGGTTCGTCCGAAAAAGAATGTTATCTTAATTTAAATTGAACAATTTACTTTTTACTCTTAATGAAATGATTCTCAATCACACAAATATCTAAGAATGATTTTAGATCACAAGTTTTAAAAAGTCTTCTTTTTTTCTTAAATATCGTGCCAAGTCAAAGGATGTCACATAAAATGAGACGAAGGGAGTAATATATTTTATAAAAATAATTTTTTAAAAAATATATATATATAATTAAGTAAATGTTTTATTTATTTTATAGTATTTGGTAGGCCAATAATTTTTTTAATCTCTAAAATATTTGAATGCGATCTAACAAAATATGATGCGGATGAAATGGAATGAGGAGTGTTTGTTCGGGCGGAGAGTGGGTTGTTGAATGGGTTGGGAAGAGATAATAACTTGCAAAGTCACTTATGTACAAGCAATTCTTTTTTTCAATTTTGATTAAGGAAGTTATTTTTTTAAAAAAAATATTTTTTGATATATTTTGATCAACTAAATATGAAAAAAATTAAAAAAATAATACTTCTTTCATATTTAACACACTCTAAATTTTGTGTATTGCAGATTTATTCTTGGGAATAAGTTCTTTTAATTTCTCGCTTGGTATTTAATACTCACCTTAAATTTGAATAAATTTCAATTTGCAGGTTCAGATTCAGATTCAAGTTCAAGTTCAGAGATCAGGATTTAGGGTTTATGTTCAGGTTTAGGTTTACAAATTCATTTCTTGAAATAGTGATGACATTCATTTATAAAAATAAGTATTTTCAAATAATTTTTTTTGTATAGATATTCGACTTAACTAAATTTGAACTCACATAAAAATAAATTAAAGACTCAAACTTAAAATTTTTAAATGACGATAAATGAGTACTTAACGCTTCACCGACAGAAAAACTTCAATCCGTTTGTGGAATCCATTCATATTCTGTGAAATGCAACTATACATATAGTGGAATCCTTATATATTTGCTCAATTTTTTGGCTCCATCCAAATATTATATAGATTCTTTTCACATATGAATTCGATATTTATATTAAAATTTGATTAATTTAAATTTATATATTATAAAATTTAAAATAATGCTTTAAATATATTTTTCTTAAGAAAGTGAATTCAAAACTTTTAATATAAAAAATTAAAGAAATATCAATCATTTCATCATTATAATGCAACTAATTATTTAGTGACTTTTTTTCTGGGGATTATTTATATATGGAGTATTTATTTATTTAATGTATAAAAGGACAAAATTGAAAAAAAAAATGGAGTAAAAAAAATGTGATCAATGTCTATCTCATATTTTTGTCATATTTTGAAAGCTCATGTCATTTCTGTTAGGGCTAAGAATAATTTAACAGAAATTTTCATTTGCATGCTAAACTACAAAGATTTCTTGCACTCCACTTCTCTATATAATAAAAAATAAAAATATCATACAAATTTTGGTTGCATATAGTTTTGGATTATTATGTATGTTTCTCATTTTTTTGAAAAAAAAAAAATGATATTTGATATTTAATTATGTGCTCAAATAATATAATATCTAAGTATACTTATGTACTGAAAGTAGGGCTGTTCAAAATCAAATCGAAATCGTCTACTTGAACCGATAAAAACTTAATCGATAACGGGTTATTAGTTTAACAGTTTTACTAATGGTTTAAATTTTTTTTGTTATTGGATTATTGGTTCTTAAAGATTATAGGTTTTTTCTTAACGGGTTAGTCAATAACCCGATAATAAATTAAATAATTATATTTGTACTATTTGATATATAAAGTCCTTGATAGTTACATACTTTTATTTGTTTTTTTTCAAACTCTTAGTTATTCGATAATGTGATAGTGTCTGATTTTGAGCAAAATGCAATTTGTCAACTCATATTTTGTATGATTCATTTGATTTGTCACTTTGTTTCTAAGTAATTTTTAATATAGAAATTTTTTTGTCTAATGTTAACGTTAAACCGATAACTAAACCGATAGCAATCAATAGCTGATCAATCAATAACTAGTAAGCTAGTATCTTAATGGTTCTAAAATGCTTTAGCATATCTATAAACCATTAATTGATAAGTCGAACTCAATAAACTTTCGAATCAAACCGACTTGATATGCAGCCTGAACTGAAAGTACACTTACATGATTAAATCTCTAAGTCCAAAGACTTTAATTTAGTATTTCAAATTAATTATTTACCAAAGCAGGAAAAAGTATATTTTATCATTTAAATGATCTGATGATAAAGTTTAAAAGGACCTAATAATCAAGAATTCTTTTTTCTAGTTAAAAAGTACTATAAAAGAAAATAATATTGATATTATTCTTTCTCTCAGAGAGATAGGACAACATTTAGGCTCTAAACAATTGATCATCTAAAAGGTAAAAAGAATTAAAAGCACAGAATTCTTTTTGGTGTTGGTAATTTAATAATAAGTAAAATTCACTATAATAAATAAAGGTTTTCGAAACAACTATTTAGCAGTAGTAATAGAATTGTTGCTATACTATATTTAGCAACAATATTAATATAATAATATAGTATGAGTATTTATAATTAATACTTTATATAGATCAGATATCGTTAACGATTTTAACGACTATAAATACAATGATATTAACCTAGTAAAATATTTTCACAATAATAAATATTGTCGCCTAAAGAAAAATTTATTATCACTAAATATCTCTTTTGATATAGTAATTATTTTGTATTTATCCTTTTTTCAGTGTAAAATAGATAAATTTTACACATTTTTTCAAGAAAAAGAAGTCTGAATTTTCGGTTAAACTTCTTACTATATATAGTATTTTAATTAATCTAAGATTGAAACTTCGATATAGGCAAGGAAAAAAAATAATTTTAAATTAAAAGTTCAACCATAGATCAAATTACCAATTACAAATACTACAAAAATGTAAATTTAATATTCTTTTCCCTTGAAAAGAATTTTGAATCATATTTGTTTTCAAAGGATAAAACCCTAAAATCACCAAACTATAATTGAATTTGAATTGTTGGTTGAAAAAAAGTTAGAAAAAAAAAAAGAAAAATACTTGTTGGTTGTATAATGGGGTCCATGTAAAACACTAGGATGTTAATATATAGTGGCTGTACTTGAAGATTGGTAATTGAAAGGGACAAATGATGATCATGAAAATAGGCCAAGTTGGCCATATTTGGTAAGGCAATCCACATTCTACTTCACATATATGCATAGCTAGAATTCAACTTGATGGTTTCTAAATTTTAAGATATCAATATTTTTAGATTTCACATTTATATATAGTAATAATTTTTTGACGAATAGGATGTTCAACTGGCCACTTTTTATCATATATTGTTATGTCATTGGGTTTGACCAAACTCTTAATATGTTTGCTTTTAACTTCTTGATTTTGACGAAACTTCAACGGAGTGTGTTCAACTGGCTACTTTTTACTACATGTGGTTATGCTATTGAATTTGGCCAAACTATTATATATATCAGCTTTAAGCACCGTCTCTGATTTTAACCAAACTTTCTATATAATAATTTTTTGTCACACTTTACTACATATGGCTACGCCACTAAATTTGGTCAAAACTTTATATATGTCAGCTTCTAGCTCCATCCTTGATTTCGAGATATCAATTGGTTTGGATTCGTGCTTTGTAAATAAGAAGGATAATACTCTCTACCAAGATCTTTTATTTTCAAGACTGAAGAATTGAATCTAAATCTTTTAATCAAGAATAAATGATATTTTCTTTATTCTATCATGAACCTCAATGTCTAGGACTTCCACTTAGCTTGTACCTCACACGTTTCGATTTTACGTATAACCATTGCCAACAACATGGTAACTAAGAAAAACATAACTCTAGTTACTTATATAATCTATAATTGAAATTATACTAATTAATTAAATTTCTATAATTAAGCACAAATTGAGATTTCTTTGGATCATCAATTTAAATAACTTTTAAAGGCACATATCCTCCTATGTTCATTATTTTTGATTTGTACATATATATATACGTATAAAAAAGTTATTAAGAGAAAAAATTACATATTTTATATAAGAAAAACAAGAAAAATATTGGAACAATTCACTAATGCTACTAAAACTCTATAATCATAATTGGTAGGTAGCCTCTCAACCATAGAAAATTCTAGCACAAGAATGATTATACACGACCATCCCTTGGATAAGTTAAAATAATATGTCATGATAATATCGATATGATATTTGGATTTACATTTTTTAAAAATTAATTTTAAAGGATAAAACATTTCTTATAAACATACCTTCATTAGTGAAATATGTTCGCCATAATTTTGCAATGAAATATAATTAAATGGGTTATTTTATAAAATAAATAACTCAAGGTAAATTTGAAAAAGAAAAAAAAATGAAAACAACATTTCGAAAATTTCCCATATTCCAGATACAAACTTCAACTTACTTGAAATTAGTATGATCAAGTATTAATTTTTAAATATAATTTTGAAATAAATTCAAATAAATCAAAACATTCTCATAACCAAACGGATGCTTAACCTCAAAACCTTGACTAAAAAAAATGAAATACTTAAATTCCACCAGATTTTTTATGGTACATTAAGATGTCGCTATAACACTACATAAAATAATTCATTTGTGTCTATTTGTTTTTTTATGCTTTTCCCCTCATTGTTTACAAAGTTTACTCTTTATTTACTGCCACGTTGCTTAGTACAAATTTGTGCTTGAAGAAAACAAAATGATACAAAATTATATGAAAGAAACAACCTTGATGAATCCGAATTCGAGAAATATATATTTTTTTTGTCTTAAAATAAGTATCATATTATTATTAATTTTTTTTTTTCAAAATAAGTTTTATCTTATTAATTCAAAACAAAAATTAGTACATTAGTGTAATAACTCATCTTATCATCGAAATACAGAAGAGATACTGAGTATATAAGCAAATAGGTCGTACCTAGTAGTAACGTGTTTTAAAGCCGTATGGACTAGGTTCAAAGTGGATAATATCACTAGCATGTTCGGGATGATGCAGAATCACTTTTGTGTCAGAATTATTACAAATAGTATGTTTTTTTTCAATTCTCTAATAATAATTTTTTTAATAAAGGTAATTTTTGTAAAGATGTTACAAATAGTATGTTTTTTTTCAATTTTCTAATAATAATTTTTTTAATAAAGGTTATTTTGAGAAGAAGGAATATATGTTTGTGTGTTACCTAGAATCAAATTATGCTACCTTATCTCTGGACAAATTAATTATTTACTGTCCTACTTCTGTCTGAAGCACAGCTTCATCATCACTTATTTATATTATTATTAATTATTAGTAGCAGTAATGGACAATATGGACATTTCTTTTTCTACAAGTTTTCTTTTATTTTTAATTCTTTTCTTATGGGATTCTTTTTTTTTTTTGTGTGGGTAATTTAGTACTCCAAATTAATTATGTTATACTAAATTTTGATTGCTACTCAATGAAAATATGTTTTATTTTAATTTATTTAACATAATTTGAGTCAGCACGAAATATAAAGAAAATTATATGAAATTCAATTATGATGGAATGGATAATTAAGATTTTTTCGTTATTACTTAGATATCTCGAGCTTGAACCATAAAATAAAAAATGTGATGAAAGGGACTTTTCCTCTTTGATGAATTTTGCTCAATTGATATTTTTTGAGACGAGGGTCTTCAGAAAATAATCTGTTTATCTCTATGAAGTAATAGTAAGGTCTACATACATTTTACTCTCTTTAGACCCCACTTATAAAATTCCACCGAATATATTATTATTACTGTTGATGATAAATTTTGATCAATACAAATTTCAATTAGTCGAACTCATCAAAGACATGGACTATCAAATGAGAAACCAAAATAATGGAGAGGAAAATAAGAAGAATTTTCTTGCACAATGACATTGAAGTGGAGGTGGTTGTTGAAATATAAACTTTATTAATTAACTTAATCATACTTTGTTATATATATACACATGGCAATTAATTAAGCTTAATGAAAATGTTAATGGTGGTTGTTGAAGGGAAAACTTAATTATAAAATAATCAAATTTTAATGACTTCCTTATCCATTAAGATATAGCAAATGAAGAGCACATGCAATCCACTAATAAAAGAAAGGGAATAATTAACCAATTAAAAGCAAATCATGAAGAGAGGACTAAACTTGGCCAAAATTAACTTTCCTTTTCCTCTCTTTCACAATATGACCAAATTTAGAACCTAGATTCTTGGAGTGGTGGGAAATCAATGTCATCAACTATGTAAGCAGTATTCCTTCAAGTCGCGGAGTTAAGATGTTCATTAAGTGGTTTTAAAATTTTAAGAAGTAGATATATGAATTAAGTAAAGAGGGTTTGACATCTATTATATACATACAAAAAATTATTTATACCATATATAAATAGTATAACTTTTTGCTGAAGAGGATTTGAATGAACCCCTTACCCAGTGTGGCTCCGCCATTGTTCCCTTCGTTCTTAACTCCTTGTTCCGTAAATCGGTCACTGGTAGGTCTGATACGAACATATCTTGTTGAATTTTGCACCACGTAATGAATCAAGGGTTCGGAGGGGTTAGTTTCACTCTCTTCTTCTTGAGGTATATTAATATCAAATTATCTTAAATTTTAAACAATTTACAACAACAACAACAACAACATACTCAAAATCCCATAAGCGGATCTAGGGAGGATAAAATGTACGCAGACCTTACCACTACCTTGTAGAGATAGAAAGGTTGTTTTCAAAAGACCCTTAACTCATTAATATCATCCCCCCCCCCCAAACAAAAAAAAAACACATAAAAATAAAAAGAGGGGACAACAAAAGAAAAAGAGGTTGTTTTAAAAAAACCCTTAACCCAATAAAAACACCCCCCCCCCCCAAAAAAAAAAATAAAAAAACTAAATATGACTAGAGTGGACAACAAATGAAAATTTATAAAGACAACAAAAGTAACAAAATAGAAAACTAACAGTAACAATACGACTACCTCTACTAACCTACTATTTCCTCTGTCTCATTTTATATGGCACCGTTTGACTTAGCACAGTGTTTATAAAAAGAAGGAAGACTTTTAAAACTTTTGGTCTAAAATCATTCATAGATATTTGTGTGGTTGAAAATCATTTCATTAAGGGTAAAAGAGGAATTTTAAAGGTAAATTGTTTCTAATTCTAGTAAGGTGACATTCTTTTTGGGACGTACTAAAAAGAAAAGTGTGTCACATAAATGGGACGGAGGGAGTATATCACAAGGTCCAACATCATCCTATCTCTACTGGCCGTCTAACCTTCTACTCTAATACAAGACCTTCACTTCTTTCTATTCTAAAATTATTTTGAATTTTAAATAAATATTTTTAAACAGAAATTTCACTACAACAACCAAAAGAAGTCTAATCATAGTCATTATCCGTCAAATAACGTAATGATACAATTCATCATTTCATCAAAAGATCAATCAATTATTGATCCCACTACTTTCTTTGATTATCTTTGGATCCTATGCAAAATGGTTAATATTATTTTGTTCCCACTCTATTTTTGGACTACTAATAAAACAGACTAGAGGAAATAATATATAGGGAACTGTGCAGGAAAAGTTTTCTAAAGGTGCATGAAAACTAAAACTTTAAATTTAAGAAAATAGGAAGACGACTAACATATTCAAAATGCATGACTCACTATTTGTCAATTATTACATGATGCAATTGCGAAAGGAGCGTGGTGGAGCGGATGAGATTATTTTTTTTAAATAAAGATTTTGATTTTGATTTTGAATTCTGAGTATAAAAATTCTAATAAGAAGTGCTTCTTCCAAATGAACCTTATAAGTGACAGAAATTTAAATTAGTTAAACTTCAGTATAAATTATTTATGAGTGTGCAATTGCTTTCCATTACAGTCGTTTTTTATATCTAGTATTTTCTACTTTTGGGGCTGATATATTTGCATTGAGGGTCTTTCGAAAACAGTCTCTCTATATCTATGAGGTAGTGATAAGATTGCGTACATTTTACCCTTTTCAAATTCCACTTGTGAGATTTCACTGAGCAAGTTATTGTTGTTGCATTTTGAACTATATTCAAGCACAAGTAACTTATAATGTAATTCATACATTTTTATTCACTCATATTTGTTTAATTATATTAAATTGAGGATTATCAATGGTGATAGATCCAAAAATCTTATCAAGGGAGCCAGAAAATAAAAACATAATTCATGGAGTTTACAAATGGGGGACTTAGGAAAGTTTCAACAAATTAATTGATAATGTTTCAATAATCAAATGGGGCCTCATTTTTAAAAATTATCTTATTAATTTTTAATTAACCACCATCCACTTTTAGAGAGACAAATGGTGATTGATGAAGTCACAATGCCATAGGGATCAATCAAGTTTATTAATAAGTTGACTGGTCAAATATTGTCCATCAGTCAAAATAAAAACATTAATACTGACAATAAAGTAAAATGTGGGGACTGCTTGTGGGAATGTTTAGGAAACTGAGCCTCAAATTTGAAAATATATTAAATATATAAATATAAATAAATAAATAAATAAAAAGGGGAGTACTAATAAAGAAAAGAATCTGAATGAATTTCCATTCCCATTTTAATTTCCTCTTTGGAGAAAACACATTTTTAAAAAAAAAACAATATTGTCAAAAGAATATAAAGTTTTGATTGGGCAGAAGGTTCTAATCACACGTTATAAGGAAAATCAAGTAAAGGATTTGGTTTGTGCTTTATACTTTGTGCTTGGAGCTCAGAGCGGAGTTAGTATCGGAATTATGAGTTTGCTCGAATTTAATAATTTTGATTAAAATTTAAATAGATTATAATATGAAATCTATACGTAAATATTAAAATTTGATTTTATCTTTGCTTTATGCTCACTAACGTCAATAGATGGTTGGTTGGGAAATGGAAATATTGTTACCATAGTAGCAGAGTCGTAATTTTTAATAAAGAGGTTTAAAATTTAAAAAGGTAGACATATGAATTAATCGAAGGAAGTTCGGCATTTACTAAACGATAATTTTAACCATATATAAATATTATATTTTTTCGATAAAAGGAATAAACCGGCCCCCCGAGCAAAGGATAGCTCCACGCCTGTTGTTCCATCCTCAATAGGTGGTCGATTGGTCAGAACGCTTTGATTTATTGCAAACTTAACGATATAGTTCGTGATAAATATGTTTTCAACGTTCGTCAGCAAGTACTCCAAACAAAGTACTTATGAAGGATACTACTCCCTCCGTCTAATTTTATATGACATTCTTTCACACAAGTATGTAAGGATGATTTTAGACCATAAGTTTTAAAAGTCTTCCTTTTTTTTTAATATCGTACTAAATTAAACAATGCCACATAAATTAAGACAGAGAAAATATTCAATAATGAAAATAAACATTTAACTACTTACTAAAAGGTGCAAACCTATGGGCTCGAATTTCAAGCGCGTAATATGTCAAGTACGTAGCATGCATATTCTAGACAAATTCTTAACTTAGACGAGTAATAGATCAAATAATTACTTTATTGAATACTACAATAAAGTAATTCAAAATTGTCAAATCAAAACTATACCATCCAACTAATTTTCTCCTCCAAGTTTTCATTTAATTTGATCAATAATGAATTTCCAATGACTTTAAATTCTCATTTGATCAATGATGAATTTCCATCACTTTTCACCCTTAATTCATACGTTTCCCATAGCGTCTAGCTGCTTCCTTTTTTTTTTTTTTGATTTTCATTTCGATATTTATATTAAAGTTATTATAATCTGAGATTGAGTCTAAAATATAATGAAAAAGAAAGAAGTATGAACTTGTTACAGAGAAAGAGAAGAAGTATGAAGTTGTTATTCAGAAAGCTTAATCTCTTAGTACAGTAGTAATCCCTTTTATACTAAATATTATGGAAGTTAGTTATAACTAAGTAAAGATATAACTAACTATGTGACTAATTACAATGTTAGGGGAAGACTTATTTGTTCCTAAGTCTTCATTCCTATTTCTCAATAGAAGTCTGACTAGTTCGTATTCATATCGAGAAGTCCCATATTGGGGGATAAAGCGCTCCCTAACAAAGATGATTCTATACCCAAGCTTGAGCTCGAGACCTTAGTTAAGAACGAAGAAGTACTTATCACTCCACCACAACACTCGTTGGTCTATAGTGTCTTAGCTAGAAATTATCCACCAAAAGTTACTAATTTTAGTTGAAAAACATATATAACGAAACTTATTTAGGACAATGTCTCCACAAATTCTAAGTTTAAGGTCTTAAGAACTCTTTGATTTTTGAATGAAACCCTAGGGTTCAGGAATTAAAAAAATATTTAGCACGACCTAATAACACAGGGGGAAGATGTAGGTGAATGTTATATTCCATCAGTTCTATTTTAGTTGTCATGATTAGATTTCGCACAACACTTAAAGAAAATAATTAATTAGAAGTGTTGTTTGACTAATATATCCCTTACAAATAATTGAACTTTTGTCTATATGGGCCTCTTAGTTTCAGATAATTAATGCTTAGGATAAAGCTGGAAAAAAATAATAATCTTTCTTGATTATCTAAATTGGCAACTATTTTGATATAATTATTTTTATTATACCTGACAATTAAAATATGACAAAGTAATTATCTGACTTTTTTTAATAGTTTATGGAATATAATAAAATAAAATAGTAAAAACATAAAATTTTTACTTAGAAATCCTCCGCTCACAAAAAAGAAAAAATCACGACCTAGACCTTTGCAGGAGAGTTTGTTAAACTCAAGCACTTTTAAGATCAGTATTACTCAAAAAAGAAGTACTGTTTCAATTGGAGGCAAATTTCTTGCTTCACATCATAAGGAAAAAAAAAATCATAATTTTTTAGGAACATTACAACAACAAATTATTTGAAGTATACTGAAAATTAGACTTCAAGAAATTTAATTTGATATAGTAATTATAGCTCAATTTTATATATTGAGAGATATATTTAGAGATATGACCGTTCAGAATTAAGTAAATGCGTGGCTAAAGTGATTTTTTTTTCTATTCAATATGTTGGATTTAAAAGGTGTGAATAAACAAAATTAAAATATGTGACTCTTATGAAGAGTCGTGACTTTTTTGAGAATATCCGACTTTTTTTAAAGATTGTAACTTTTATTAAGGGTTGTGACTTTTTTGATAAGACACAATAAACATCATTTGTTCACACTACTATTTATTGTCTATAAATAGAGGATTTTTCTTTATTTATTTAAACAATAAATGTATTTTCGGACTTTTTCTACTACTATTAAATCTAGTATTCTAATTGTACTTTATTGTTGTTGAGTAATTCACTAATACATGGTGGTTTTAAGTAAGATCGTTATATCCTGAAAAGATGTATTTCATTAACCTCAAATACTTGAGGGCAATAATATCCTTGAGAGCATATTGTGCATCTAGTGAGCTTTATTTTCTTCTTGTCAATGTTGTTTTTATTTTTCATACAAATTCTGTTTCATTACTAGTTTTAATTTTCGATTTTGAAAAATTACTAAAACCTTTATTATTTTCTAAAAAAATTTATAATTATTTTTTTTGTAATACTGATTGAACAACATACGGTTTATTGAGGGAGCAAATCACGGTGGCTTGTTTCAACTCAAAGTATTCTCTTATATATATATTCGAACCTTATTTAACAAGCTTCACTTGTAATTGATTGATCCAATTGGATCCATTGAAAATTTTACAAGTCTCCCTTTTTTTTGGTTCAAATAAAACCATCATACCAGCTTTAATTAATTAATATTATTTGTGTTCACATCACAAGAAAGTGCCCTAATGTTGCATGTGTCTAAGTAAATTTATATAAATCCAAAATTGATCATATTGATGATTTCACATGTATGACTAAAATTATGTCAAAAGATAAATTGTAATCATAGATTGTCCACACGTTAGGTATTGTACTAATTAATAATAACACATCCATGGGATAATCATAGTACAAATCAAGTGTCTGACTAGGAAACCATGACACTCTTTTTTCATCCTAATTATGAAATAGTAATATATAAGATATAAAATATATCATCGATAAGGATTGTGGTGGAGTAATAGTATTCCTTGATTCTGAATTAGAGGCTTCAAATATAAGATGTAACATTTCGTAAAATTACTAAAACACTCCTAAACATTATCGTGCGCATAACGTGTCTTCCCAAGGCCTGATGGAAAATTTGAGACCGGATTTGCGATCAATGTAAAAAATTGAGTCGAAAAATGGTCTCAGCCCGGCTTTAACGCGAAAAAACGCGAATTATTTTTTTCAAAGTGAGCTTAAAATAGTGAGGTTTTCGTGCCCCTTCCGCGATGCGGAGAGGACGCGGAACCACACTTAGTTGTTTTTCAAAAATTCGACGGGAATCGAAAATTCGCGAAAAAATATATAAATGCACTAGTGCGCGTCGCGCACTAGTGTGTGGAGGAATTGATTTTTTTTCTTTTAATTCGGGAGGGGCAATTTTGTCTTTCTCGATATATTTTTACACCCCAGGTCGATTTTTAAACATATTTTCGTACAAAAGGGTTTTAAACCCAAAGACTATCATAAGTCTATTAATTTTATGCTAAGTCTAAGAGAGAAAAGTAAGGGTTTCAGAGGAGAATTTAAAGTTCTTCAAAGATTCGTCATTCCCAGGTATGTAAAGGCTACCCAAAAGCATGAGACTGATCTTCTATGTGCCAATGTAGAGTTAAGATATCAAATTCATGTCTATAAGCTTTGATTTATGAATTCTTGAAGGTTCTTGAGTAATTACTTTAAGTTCACTACTTTAAATTCTTGAACAATTGCTTTAAATTCTTACATACTATCTTGAATTCTTGCTTTAAAATCTTTAAACTACAATTTTATATCATGAACTGATGATCATCATGTTTGAAATTTACTGTATATTTATTTCATTATGTGATTGTGACTTAACCTTTAGAATTCTTCTCTATAACAATTTGAATAATGAACTTAGGGGCACGTCTAGAGCCTGGGATGCATGAAAGTGATGTCTGATTGAGTCTTAGTCTTGAGTTGAGTGTGTTGATGACTGTAATAACTGAAATTATTGTTGATAGAGTTGAATGAGTATAATTCCCTTAGAGTGGATGGATAGTCTTGAGGTTGGGTGGTGGAGTTCTTGATGGCTTGATAGACATTATAAGCAAATTGAGTCCTGCGAGGAGTATTAGCACAGAAATGAGCAAGAGTATGTCCCACTTGAACCTATTAACTATGTGGCCAGCATTAGAGAGGATTGGACCGTGAAAGCAAATGTTTCTTTTGTCCCAAAAGAGGAAGACTTTTGGATCCATTGACAAAGTCATCCTTTACCTTGGTAAGGTATTGGACGGATGTAGTAATGACTTCTCTTCATTGTGTCACTACCGGCTCATAGGTAGTGGTTGTCGTTTATAAAAACTCCCAGATAGGTTTTATGATGATAGAACTCCGATGTGATTTGAATGTTTGATGCTTGATAGCTAGTGAGGTGATAGCGTCTTGTATCTTATATCTGAGTTGAGGCTGAGTGATGGACTGGTGATGATTAAATTATTTTCTTTTTCTTAGCCCATTTTACATACAATACATTCCACGTATTAACGCCCCTCTGGCACTGCATCGTTTTATGATACAGATATTATAGATCGAGGACTTCAGCAGCCCGATCGTTGAGGTTCAGAGCTCTTCATTCCTGACAATGGTGAGTCCTCCCAGCATTCGGAGGATATTTATTTCTATTGTTGGATAGTCCTTTTTACTTGATATTAGGTATCCATGGCCTGTCATGGTACCGTTTCAGACTATAGTATAGAGGTTTCATAGACATAGATGTTGATGTTGATATCGGGGGTTCTTTTCCCTCCTCTTTTCTTATATTGAGACTTTTGTTATTTATTCTACTTCCTTATGATAGACTGAGATTGATAGTGTTGAGCCCACTAATAGAATTGCATCTTTGTTATTTCTTCTATTCCGCTGATGAATGAATTGAACGATGACAATGACACTAAGTGGTCCGCTTAGGGACTAGCAATAGTCTCCGAGTGCCAGTCAAGTCTAGGGTACCCTCCCGGGGCATAACAATAGTATTCCTTGATTCTGAATTAGAGGCTTCAAATTTCAGTCCTATTGATTATTGAGTATGCAAATATAAGATACAGTATCGATAAGGATTATAATGGAGTGAGGATATTTCTTCTTTCTGAATTAGAGGTTTCAGATTCGTGTCCTATTGATTATTGAGTGTGCAAATATAAGATAAAAGATATAGTATCGATAAGGATTATAACAAAGTTATAATATTCCCTCATTTTGAATTAGAGGTTTCAGATTTGAGTCTTGTATTTGATTATTGAGTATGTAAATATATGATCTAAGATATAGTATCGATAGGGGTTGTAATGGAATAATAATATTCCTTCATTCTGAATTAGAGGTTTCAGATTCAAGTGCTATTGGTTATTGATGCAAATATAAGATATAAGATACAACATTGATAAGGATTGTAATAGAGTAATAATGTTCCTTCATTTTGAATTAGAGGTTTCAGATTCGAATCCTACTGATTGTTGAGTATGCAAATATAAGATTAGTATCGATAAAGATTGTAATGGAGTAATAATATTCCTTCATTCTGAATTAGAGGTTTCAAATTTGATGAGTCCTATTGATTATTGAGTATGCAAATATAAGATATAAGATATAGTATCGATAAGGATTATAATGGAGTAATAATATCTGTTCCTTCATTCTGAATTAGAGGTTTCAGATTCGAGTCCTGTTGATTATTGAGTATGAAAATATAAGATAAAAGATATAGTATCGATAAGGATTGTAACAAAATTATAATATTCCTTCATTCTGAATTAGAGGTTTCAGATTCGAGTTCTATCAATTGTTGAGTATGCAAACATTTTTTCCTTATAGGGTCGTAATGAAGTAATAATATTCCTTCATTTTGAATTAGAGGTTTTAAATTCGTGTCCTGTTGATTATTGAGTATGCAAATAAAAGATATAAGATATCCTATCGATAAAGGTTGTGATGTAGTAATAATATTCCTTCATTATGAAGTAGAGGTTTCAGATTTGAGTTTTATTAATTGTTGCGTATGCAAAACACTTTTTCCTTATAGGATCGTAATGGAGTAATACTATTCCTTCATTATGAATTGGAGGTTTTAGATTTGAGTCCTATTGATTATTGAGTATGTAAATATAAGATATAAGATATAGTATCGATAAGGATTATATGAGTAATAATGTTCCTTCATTTTAAATTAAAGGTTTCAGATTCAAGGACTATTGATTGTTGAGTATGCAAACACTTTTTCCTTTTTGAGATAATTTTATCTTCTAATATGAGACTTTCTTGTAAATTTGATTTAGTCATATCGAATGCTAGTGTTGAACGTAAAGTAAAAAAATTTTAAAATATATATAAAAGATGTAATATTTTTTAAAATTTATCACGATCATGTTGGTTGCTTTTTCGTCAAACATAAATTTTTGAGAAAAAAACATTGTTAGGCAAATCCTTGACATGTGTTTGACTAATAATTAGTGGTTGGTTAAGTTGTCTGTCCTTGGTCTCATCACTTAATTCTAAAGTTTCAAGGTAATACTTCAATATAATTGGTGTAGTAATTTTAGCTAATCATATATTATAATGTTTTTTTCTAGTTAGTGGTGTCTTGATTTCTGGCATAGATGGTGTTAGAAAACACTTCTTTAAATTTGAAGTTTAAAAAAATACTTTTTTAATATATTTTCAAGATTAAAAAATTCTCTCAAACTATTTATAGTGGAGTAGAAATATTTTTCCGTCAGATTTTGGTCTAAAAATACTTTTTGTTAAACTTTTTGACTTAAAAGTACTCCATTAATTTTTGGCTCAAAAATACTAACAGAAATGAAAGATGGCCAACCCCTTAAGTATTAAAAATGGAACAAAATAATCCTTTATTAATTTCTGGCTAAAAAATACTCTCTGTTAAAATTTTAAAATTATTACGTAGAATATTGCTCTTCCATTAAAATTCATCTCCAACCCATCTTCAAATTAATTCTTGTCAAATTTTGAGTAGACTAGATACTTACTATATTAAAGTAAAAAAAAAAATAGCTTTCGTTTATAGTTGCAATTGAATTTTCTCTTGAAAATGATAACTTATATTGATTATATCACATTGCTAACATGATCACAACAATTTTTATACAAGTTTCGTAGGTTCGGAAATTTTGCAGAGTTGGATCCTATTGAACTCGAGAAATTGATTTGAGGAGGAGGCAACAATTATAACGAGGATGAATTGGTGTTATTATTCACAGATCGACTTTTTGAGACGTTTGCAATTGAAATGACAGCTCCTTTCAACATGAAAATGCTAGTCTTAGACCTGATATCCGAGGAGAACACCTCTTGGAATCTCTAAATAGAGTTCCACATGAACTGATCAGATCAGCTTTTTTGTCGACATAACATGCATGGTGTCATTTTCATTAGAGAGGGGGTATTTTTTTTTGTAAGGGAGGATATTTTGTTATCCAAAATTTAACCAAGGGATACTTTTGCCCTGTAACTATCTGGCCCAACACTATGAAATATTATCTGCTCTTGGACTTAGAGCATCACAGATTTATCCCTTTGGACTCACTCAAAAGATATCTCATTGTATATAAACCAGTCATTTACTTATATACCCAACATTTCTCCTACGTTTTACCAATATGGAGCATCTCATCTCAAGATGGATCATTACATGTTTCGATATTTTTGACCTTTAATTTTTTTTAAAAAAAAGAAAGACATATGTAAGTGGAGGTCGGCAAATATGGACCCACTCGTGTCTGGACTATAGAACACGTGTCAAACAAAATGCGGCTAGCTGACAAAATTATTCCGTTTAATACTAGATGAATCGACAAAGAAAAGAGTGTCAAAATCAAATCCATCATCATCATCATTGCCTTAGTGGAAAATGGATCCCACTTAATTCTCCTCCATCAAGTAAGGTATAATCTCCCCATTTCCACAACGGACCCTACAACATAATTTAAATTTAAATCAAGTGTGAAATGAGCGGGTTCAGTTGAATTTAAATAGATTATTATATAATATTTAATTTTATTTAAAAATAGAATTAATCTCTATAATTAATTTATTTTATTTATAAGTTTAGAAATGAGGATTTTCAAAAAAATAATATTTTTATCTCTCTGAAGTAATGATAAGATTTGTATATATATTTCATCCCCTTTGGACCCCACTTATAAAATACCATCTTTTTAAAAAAATAGAGTTAATGAAGATACTATATTAAAAGTGTCTATTTGCAAATTAACCTATTTGTGTTTTTAATAGGTAAATATATACAACCTATTTATATTTGAAAAATTAAAAATATTTTGAATTTGATCTGAAGACTGATTCTTTGATTTTTAAGCCTTAAAGTGTCGCTAAATTAATATTAGATATATTTACTTTATTTTAAGAAAAAATAATCAATAAAAAAGTATATATCTAGACATGACAAAAGCTGATTTAGTCACGTGGTACGTGTAGTTTTGTCATGGTCAGTTTCATGAAACAAACTCAACATCCAGACCGTTAAGTAAAAAAAGGCGGCGGTGTAAAATATTTTACATATTACAAATAAGAATTAATAAAAAAAAATAGAAAGAATTCATAGCAATAACACTACAATTCCAAGCAATGTTTTGAGATGGGGATGAGTGTATGGGAGATTGCTTTCCCGTGCCTCGTAATGTTTGGTTTGAGTTTGAATTTGTTCAAAAAAATTAAAAAAATAATTAAGTTAAATTAATAAATTATATTTATATATTTTATAATTATTATATATAATATATTATTTTGTTCAAAAATTAATGTCATCTTAATATTATTGTCCTAAAATTATTGGTTATTTTCCAATAGTAATTTATTTCAAAATTAGTGTCTTCTTAAATAATGTTGTCCTATAAGTTGTTTTGAAGAATATGGGCTAAAAAAAGATTAGGCTTAACTCTATCCCAAATGGGAACAAAATAGAGCGTCCCATGAAATTTATTGTATAATTTACACAAATTTCATATTTTTGGAGTTAATTTTAACTAATATCAATTTTTTTAAATTATTAAAAATCTCTTCATGTTGATACAAAAAACAAAACCAGTGATACATGTTGAAAATGTAGGAGCATTAAGGGATTTTAACTATGATACATGAAGAAGTAGAGATTGTAATTTGTATCAATAGGTGTTGCAGTTTTGTATCATCTAAGAAATTTTTGTAATTTTTTAAAAGAATCGTGATTATATAAAATTATGTAAACATAACTTATGTATTTTTGTAATTTTTGCAAAAAAATAAACATCAAAGAACTCTTGAAATCCTATAAATTATGAGAATCTTTTGGGCTTCTCTTCTTGGGCCCTCGATAAGAAATTTTATTTTTGCTTAATGAGTTTTGGTCATGGACTGGGCTGCTTTGGCAAACCGGATCATTTAAATGGCAGAGATGTCATCACGTAGCCATTTTATGGATCGCCATTTAATTTAGAAAATATTACACGAATAAGGAAATATATACTAGTTAATTAGAGAATATAGCTATAGTTTGAATTAATTACGGATCTCGACAAACATCTAGCTGTATTTATAGTTTGACTTTTGTGTAATTCGCGTATTTTTTATATAAATGTTGTGCGCGAATCGAATTGTATAGCGAAATATACAAAAACTGTAAATTGTATAACAAATTATACAAATGTTGTGCACGAATTATATAGCAAAATGTACAAACGCTATAAAAAACTATGAATTTTATAATGAATTATACAAACATTGCACGGATTATACAAGCGTTGGTATAGCTATAGTCAAGGACGGAGCCACCCTTGGCCAAGAGGTGTCAAGCAACGCCCCTTTGTCAAAAAATTACATTGTATATATAGGTCAAAATATGATTTAATAATTATTGACACCTCTTGATACAAGTTAAATGTTTAGTGCAGTGGTTAAGAGATTGTAAAAATTGTTTGAGATTCACGTATTCTATCCTTGATAGCATGGCTCCGCTATTAATTACAATAATTAAAATATTTTTTAATGACTATATGCGAAAATTCCTCGGTAAAACATTTGTAAATTATTTAGTGCTTAGCCATAATGTTTCACTTGAATACCGAAAAACTTTCTACTTTGGGATGTAAAATGCAAATATTCAGTATTATCCTTTAATAATATCCTTCAAAATCAGCATCGTGCGAGGCGAGTTGAAGTGTTCAGATATGCATTCTCGTTTAGTTGGCAGTTGAGGCCAGTAGGCCAAAAATAACTACCACAGTAGCTCCAAATCAGTTTAAGAGCATGTAGAAATAATAATAACAAACTCCATAGATAGATACTCATGAAAACATGAACAGAATTGAACAAACATTACTCAGTTGTAGGCTGAGCAGAGCTTCTATATGATTACAATAAGTAGAAGTTCAGTTGATTTTGTTTCAAATACATAAACTAAGAGTTTAAGTTCAAGGATCAAATAAGTACCTTCTGCGTACTCTTTTCCTATTTCAGTGGCTTCTTCCATAACTCACCGATCCTTTTAAGCATATTTGGATTTTTCCTCTTGATTAAATCATCATCCACGTCCTCGAAGTAAGGTGAGCTAATCATGCAAGGACTGTAAGGACTATCCATCGATCCAGTTCTTTCCATGAGTTTCCCATTATTGCCATTTGATAGCATCGCGGTTGCTACTTCTGCAGCCTTCCTCCATTGATCAGACTGAATCTTTAGTTTTCTTAGTTCTGCTTCCATTTCTGCATTGGAAGCTTGAGCTGCATCCAATTGCTCAGTTACCCTAGCCAACCGTCGATTACTTTTATCAACCTCCTCATTCATGTAGCCGAGTTTCATGAGAGCTTCTCGTTCAGCAGTGCTTGCAGCCTCTAGTACAGCAGCAACTTCATCCTTCACTTTAACTCTACTGCTTTCCTTTTTGTCAGTTTCCGATTTCAGGATCTCATTTTCCTCTAAAATATTCTGTAGTTCGGTTTCCTTATCCATCAGATTTGCCTTCAGATTTTCGATATCAAGTCTTGATCTTTGAAGCTCTTTTTCGAGTTCATTTTCACCTTTCCCGGATTGTGCATTCTCTAGTTTCATGATAAGATTCTCGTTCTCCTCGCAAATACCTTGCAATTCAGTTTCTTTGTCCATCAAATTCGCCTTCAGCTCCTCGATTTGTGTTTTGAAGTTTCGTAATTCTCCCTGGAGTTCATCTTCCCTTTGCTTCGACATTGACTTGATTTGCTCCACCATTTCATAGGCACTTCTAATTTCAAGTGAGCTTCGATTTCTCTCTTCGTTGTATTTGATATCAGCTGCTTCCAGATCAGCCCTCAGACATTCAACTTCAGATTTCAGAGAAGACAGTTCTGCCTCAATTTTTTCCTTACTTTCATCAATTTCGACGATTTCACTTTTATCAGCATTGACAATACCTGTTTGGAGTTTGCAAACTAGGTCTTCAAGTGAATGTGCACGTGCTTTTGACTGATCCAACTCGGAAGATATAGCATTGTATGCTTCCACAACTTTATTACCATCAGATTTAAGGTTCTCCACAGTCTTCTTTGCTGTTTCGAGTTGCAACAGAGTTTCAGTAACAAGTGCTTGAGCCTGAGCTTCGGAATCTTTGCTATCCTTAAGTTGTTTTTTCATGTCTTCCATAAGCAAAAGCGTATCCGACAAGTTCTGTTTCAAGCTTTGGAGCTCAGTGTCTGCTGCTTCCGCTTCCTTGATTTTGGTAGCCTCCGATAGAGCAACAGTTTCAAGCTGAGCCTTTAGTTCCTTTATCTCATTCAAAGCAGAAGCTAACGAAGCTGAGTCAACAGAATGCTGTTTTTGGATCGTCTCTAGTTCTGAATGCAGTGTCAGATCCTCAGAGGACTCTTGGTGGTCAGTCGGACATTTACTCTCAGAAGAAGGTTGATCCACAAGCTGTTTTGGG
>JAPFFP010000009.1:6949041-6968742 GCA_026153255.1 Solanum medicagineum | reverse complement strand
CACTTCAGAGGAGCTGGTTCTGTCATCAAAATCAGAAAATGAAAGATACTTTTCAGAAGACAGTTAAAAGAACAAAGAGATAGCTTTCCTACAACTCCTGAAAGTACACCTATGATTCACCAAAGAACTGAAAGATCATAGAAAACAGAAGAAACAAGAATGGTGCAGGCTGAACAACAGTTAAGGCTATCAAAAATCACTTAACCACAAATGGGAAAATCATAATTTCATTCTGATTCTTTATTAAATGGCAAAAAAGATAACAGCTTTCAACAATTCTTTAATGATAACACATTTAAAGCACCCCACCAATTCTTTTTCCCATTTACAACATTCAAGATTCATAATCATAAACTCACCCTGCCATTTAATCCTTCACATACCCTTAAGAGAAACTCTACAAAAAAATGTCAAAAACTAATAGCTGTCATTTGTCATTTTTCACCTACGAATTACAAGTAGTTATAAAAGTTTATATGCCACCTCAATGAACAGAATTTTCACCATTAAAACTCATAACTTTAAAAGGGGCCCCAGTTCATTACCATTACAAGAACAACTCCATGAATTCCAGCCAGGACTAGTCCTTTTTTTGATTTACTAAATATTCATAAATGCCAACTGAAGTTACCTTGCTTTTGGGGTCTGCATATCTCAACAACCTTAAGGCCCACAAGAGTAAAATCTTGGTGGTAAGGAGATTTTTCCTCTGCCCCACTAACACTGCAAGATTACATAAATATCACATTCAAGCTAAAGACCACTCATATAATAGAATGAACTTAAGGGAATCCAATGTGAGTAAACAATAAATGCACTAAAAAGCAGCCAAGTGCACTAAGCTCTCGCTATACGGACGTTTGAGAAACGGGGCCTCCTAATTTCAAAATAACAACTTTACTAGTTACGCGAAATCACCAAGAGACATCATAGAAAGACAAAAAAAGAAAGTTGACCCTCCAAACTATATCAAAAGAAACATATGATAGTAACATGGTTCAGCTAGCCACATTGAATGTTCAAGAGAAATAAGGTGAGTTTGGTACCAATTTTAATTGCAGTCACAAGGACCATACAGTGAGTACAGGACAAGTTGCATAAGATTTTTTACTCTTAATAGTTCAAAAACTTTTCGAAATATAGGATATTTGTTTAATGAGGCTATGGGACAGTAGGGCCAATGGGCCAAAATGAGGCTATGCTCCTCAATTAAAGGCAATCTTCAACTTGAAATTATCCTCCATTTTAGCCAGAATAAAGGGGGTACCTACAGTATTCTAACTATCAATCTCTTCAAACATAGATTCTTGAAACAAATTAAGCTAGAGTTTGACCATAAATTTTGAGAACATTTTTTGAAAATTTATTTAAAATATCTTTTTTCCATGAAATTATTTAAAAAACTTCAAACTTTTTACAACTAAAATACAAGTTAATACACAATTTCAAATTCCAAACATCACAACCTCAAAAACTCAAATTTTCAAGTTTCAACTTCAAAATCTATGACCAAAAAGGAGCTACATCTGAAAAAACAAAAATGTTGCTGAAAAATATTTTCCAGCAAAACCCCACCTTGGTTCACTTCAAAATCTTTAAATCAGATAGATCCAGATAAGCTTAGATGAAATGCTTCAAAACTGAAATAACATACAAAAAAAAAAATGGCTCAAATATAACCCAATGTGGCTCAAAGTAAACAAAAAGAATATACACACATGACACCCCACAACAAAAAAAGCTCAAAAAAGACCAGAAAAAAGAGTTCTTGAAACTCTTCAAGATTCCATTTTTCTTTTTTAACTTTTAAGCAACAAACTGTAAAGCTGAGAACTTTAGTGAAACATCAAGCTCAAAACACAGACAAAACACTGTTAAATCTTTCTTGTATAAACAAAATCAAAAAGTAAACAGGAACCATAATGCTACATTCCAAAAAGTTGTTCAAAAAAAGTTGTCATCATGACATTAGAAGCTTTTCAAAACCCCAAAAAAAAGAACCAAAACAACCCCATAAAAGAAGGAACAAAAAATAGAGCAAATTTTAAGGATTTTTAACAGATATTTGAATTTTGCACTAATTCAGAATTTCAGACATTACAGAAACAACAACAAGAAGTAGAAGAAGAAAAAAAATAAATGGCACAATACTCAAGGTCACCTGCTCTTTGGTTGATGGAAGTACCTAATCTTTTTTCTGACTTTGGCTTCTTTTTCTCTATTGTTTGGCTCTTAGCTGTGGAATGTGGACTACAATAGATAGTGTTGATGATTATATGCTCACACTTTTCTTTGCTAACTTTTGATGATTTGAAATTAAACTACAACTACATTTTTTAGGGGTGGGACCAGAGAAGGCGGTGTGTATACAGTCTTATCTATCTCGAAGAAAAATGAAAAAAAAATTGAATATTATTTTATGTGATATAATTTGAGTTTATATGATATTCAAAAAAGGACTTTTAGAACTTCTGGTTTAAAATAACTTTTAGGTATTTATGTAATTATAAATCATTTCATTAAGGTTAAAAAAAAGAACTTTAAAGTTAAATTGTTTTTAATTATAGCTTGATGATATTCTTTTTGAGACAGACTAAAAAAGAAAAGAATGTTATATAAGATGAGACAAAGAGAGTAATATATTTTGTGATTGAGGTTAAAGTTATATGTATTCTGTGAAAGTAGAGAAGTTGAACGTGTTTAAAATAAGATATTTTAGTGATGTATTTTACGAGTGGAAAATAATGTAGTATATACCATATACCATCTTCTTTATTTGTGAAAGAAAGTGGTTGGTATATGATGACAATAAGAAGTCGAGATATATTGAAATTAAGGTCTATCAATGACGTATTTCACAAGTGAAATTTAAAGAAGACGGTAGGTATACAATTTTATCTATCTTGCAAAAGTAAAAGATAGATACATAGAAAATAAGATACACCAATAACATAGTTCACAAGCAAAGTTCAACGAAGATGAAATATGCATATAACTTTATTTTTATCTTGTAAAAATTGAGAGGCCGAATATATTGAGAGTGAGGTATGCCCATAACATGTTTTACAAGTGAAATTCAAAAAAAATAATATTTATACAATAATCTTAATTATCTTGCGTAAAATAAAGAGGTTAAATATATCAAACCTAAGATACACCAATAATATATTTTACAAGTAAAGTTCAAAAAAAATAATACATATACAATCTTATCTGTCTTGCAAAAGTAAAAAGGTTGGACATGTTTAAAATAAGATCAAAGAAACTAAAAAGGACTCTTTACATGAAAAGAACATATTTATTGTTTATTTTTCCAGCCAATTTATAGATATATTTATTATACACATATCATATATAAATTTATACAAATATTATGTTTCCATCAATCTTGGATGGTACCAAAGATTCACTACTTTTTGGCTTTGAGATATGATGGAATAAAGTAAAATAACTCTTTAAACTATCTGCGTTTCTTTCAATTGTGAAGAAACAGTTAGTCAATGCAACTTTCGACGCTCATCATGGGTCATCTGTAAACAGTCGCGCTATATTTTTAAACATAGGGGTCAGGCTACGTATACCCGACCCCCCCTTACCCCACAATGGGCGGGAGCCTTTGAAGCATTGGGGCAATGTTATTGTTGTATTATATATTCGCTAGTTATTTTTAGTTTAATTACATAGATGAATTGTTTTTCTTTTATTTCAATTCTATATTCAAGACTAATATAAGAATCCAACTAATCAAAATTCATGCCACTTAATAAAGCTAATTAAAGGAAAATCAATCTGTCTTTGATAAAATATTTTTTTCTTCTAATTATTTAAGACTCGAATTTGAAGTCTTGAATCAAAATAGACTGATCTTATTATCTCATCACCAGTGTTGTTAGATAAAATGTAGCTGTTTTTTGTTGGAAGTAGGGTTGCATATCAACGGTTCAATTTGATTTTGAAGTTTGTTTATTCAACTTATCGATTATCGGTTTGTAGATATGCTAAACCATTATAAAATCATTAAAATATTAGTTTATCATTATCGGTATGTTATCGATTTAACAAAAAAAAGTTCTTTATTAAAAATTACTAGTTGACAAATTGTATATTGCTCAAAAAAGCAAGTATTATCATATTATAGAATAAGTGAGAGTTTGAGACAGTAAAAAGTGAAAATATGAAATTGTCTAGAACTTTATATGTTAAATAATACAAATATATTTATTTAATTTATTATTGAATTGTCGATTAATCCATTAAAAAAATCTAAAATTATTAAGAATTAATAATCAAATAATTAAAAAGATTTGAATCATTACTGAAATAACTAATCTAATAAATTTTTTTAATTTAAATAATTGAATTCCATTAATTTTGAATGGCACTAGTGGAAAGCATACATTATCTAAGGATAAAATTTTGATTTTAAAAATTGAAATTCTGTTTGTGTGAATGTGGGGGCCTTTTTCCTGCAAAGATTCTCGTACCGTTTTGCTGCTCTAAATAAATTTAACATTTTATTTATTTTCCATTTTTGGACACTTGTGATGTTTCGACGATGATTTCTATCATGCTAACTTGCTACGAAGAACTTGATTCATACAAAAAAACGATTTAATAAATTACGTAGAGTGATTGTAGAAACTATTCGTAAGATAATTTTTTTTTCGTTTCTTTAGTCTTTTCAAGGAGCTATTTTAGGATAATTCCCGCCTTAGGGACCCCTACTGTGACAACAGCTACTACGCATCTCATATTAAGGGCTAACAATCGTGGTAATAAGTTGATTAATTATAATATTATTTTAGTTATACACATCAGTGTTCAATTGGAACGTGATTTAAGTTTTATAACTTATTAGAACTAATTTGGATAATGAAAAAGGTAACATATTTTAAGTGTAGCCACACAGAGAAATTCAAAAGTTGAATGAAAAATGAATAATATAAATATCTTATCAGATTATTACCTGTTTAACTGAAATAAATAATAATTCAGATTTTAATATCTAAATAAAATTTATAATAACTTTAAAAATTGGGTATGTATTATTGCATTTGTCTTACTATATGTATCCTATTGTCTTTTTTGAACTTACTCGAAAAAAATTATATTTCTTTTTAAAACATAATTTTACTTTAAGAGAAATAGGGTTGTATATAATTAACCAAAGATTAATTGGGGAGCAACTAAAAGAATTATCAAACATAATATGAAATTCATATTATTTTTTAATTGTATAATTAATTTTCTTTCTAATCACCAACCAGAGGACCCTAACTGTATATAGAAGTAATATTTTTAGAGAATTTTAACACTTGAAATATAACAAGGTCAAAAATAGCTATAGTTTGTTACAATTATGATTCATAGCTACATATTATAGGAAAGATGAGAGTGAGATCGAGAGAGGGAGGAGAGAGGATAGAGAGGCAAATTGTATATGCATATCTATAAAATTATATGTGTATATCTATCAAATAATCGCATATGAGTAATTGATATACATATATATTTATATATCTGGCAAGCGAGATTGGAAGAGAGAGAGAGGCGAGTGAGAGAGACAAATTGTATATGTATATTTGTCAAATGATTATGTGTATCTATCAAATAATTATATATTTGTAATTGGTATATATATGTATTTGTATATCTAGCAAGAGATTGCAGATCGAGAGAGAGGAGATGCGAGAGAGAGGAAGAGAGGAGAGAGAAAATAGCAAATTACAACTATAAATTATAATTTTTCCAAGCTATAGTTGCATAACGTAAATACATATCATATGGTTACTTGGTGCGTCATTTATCCTATTTTTTATTGTACAAAAGTTAAAACTCAAGATTAATTATTGTTTACACCCACTTATTGCGGCTAAACATGGAAATTTAGAGAGGTTAAGATTCTATTACTCACTTTTTATGTCATAATTGAGTTGACTAATGAAGGTGCTTAATTGACTCCACCACTAATCATCCCAGAAGGTCTTTATTTGTCTAGTTTAATAATTAAAATAAAAAACTTTTTTTAAAAAAGAAATAATTGTTTTGGATTTTTGGCTACTGGTTAGGCTGTCCATATACAATTAATATATAGTAATCTACCCTATTCTATATTAATCAAAAATTAATTAAAAGGCGTTGAAATTAAGATTATGGAATCTATGAACAATTGTATTTAAATTCAGTAAGTATTTAAATAGACAATCAAAATATAGAGAATAAATAAATATGTCACGCTAAAAGAAAATATTAGATATATTATTATTGTCGTTGTGTACTTTTTCTTCAATTTTACGTAATATTTTTTTTAGTTTGTTAAAAAAAGAGAGAGAGAGATATGATACCAATTTATATTGGAGTTCCACATGGTATAAAAGCTAATAATAACCATCTAATGACTAATGGTATGATTTAATGGTTAGCAAATTGCTCGAAAATCATAAGTTTTCAAGTTCAAATCAGAAAATAAAAAATATTATTTGAAGTTTTTTATCTGTTCGAGCCTTGATGACGAAGCTAATTGATACTTATGTTGATAAAAGATAGCAAGTATCAGGTAAAATTTGTTAAAGCTCGTGAAAAATTGTTCCACATATGACATACCGTGATTATTATAAAAACTAATAAAATTTTAGTTACAAATAATATGACGATCTTGAAAATGAGTAATCTTGAACTTTGAATCTCAAACCTCTGCTTACTCGTAGGCAAACTTTCGAGGTCAAAGCGCAAAATATGTTGGACTTGAAATTTTACCCGTAGAGCAAATGAAATCAAAAGTGAAAAAAGTATTTACTTTCAAAGTCATTCTCGTAAATCATCGACACAAAGGTTCTCTTGACAAGTGGACACACACTTCGATGGGTTACATGAAAGCCCACAAAACTTTTCCTTCATGTAAATTGGGCTTTTATGATATATCGGCCCGAAAACTTTCAGCATCTTTGAATACTCGTATTGGGCTAGTGGCCCAAATATTAGAAGCTCCTATTATGATGAGTGATCCACTTCAATTAATTAATAATTAATACAATCTTAATGAAAAAATTGTATATAACCAAATATATATTATTTAATTAGCTAATATAGTTTGAATTAATTATGGCTTGCGATAAACATCTAACTGTAATTACAGTTCTAGTTTTGCATAATTTACGTGGTTTATACAAATATGTGCGTGATTATATAAAAGTTGAGCATAAATCAAATTGTATAGAAAAATATACGAGCACTATGAATTATATAGCGAATCATACAAACGCTATGCACAAATTGTATAGCGAAATATACAAACGATATATAAAAGCTGTAAATTGTATAGCGAATTATACAATATATATAAATGTTGCACGAATTATACAAACATTGTTATAATTATAGTTGCGAAATGTAATTACCGAAACTATAGTTATGAAGACGGTTTGAGACTTCTTCCCCTCTATCCATGTTGTCCCACCATGGCGGAACCTAACTCGCTATGGCGGCTTGGCCATAACAGATTCCTCCCACCAAGGCGGCCTATATGGAGACAGAAACTCAACACTCTTCCCCACGGTTCCACTAGCATACCCAGTAAGTCCAGTGGTGGATCCAGAATTTTCTCTTAAGAGGTTTGAAATTTAAAAATATAAGCGTGTGAATAATCTAACAAAATACAATTTCCAAAGGAAGTAGTAATATATAGTCTAATATTATTTCAAAACACTTTTTTTTGGAATATTGAACAGGGTTCCTAAGGCCAAAATTAAATGAAAAGAAATAATTAAGAAATGCTAAAAAACAATACTTTAAGTAGGATTTGAATCTTGAGCATGAGAGTTCATTTAAAAAAAGACCTACCACTATGTTTGGCTTCACCTATTGTTTAAGAGGTTCAAATTTAATATATATGCATAAATATAAAAAAATTGTTCAAATTTAATATATATACATAAATATAAAAAAATTGTCCTATATATAAAGTATAATTTTTCACCGAGAGAGTTTGGATGAACCAACTCCCTCTTCCCTAGGTCCGCCCATGCCAGTAACTAGACATCAACCATATATTAGATTCTAACTCACTAAGCCTCAACTTACAAACACCTCGACTACTTTCTATGTGGGTTGCACATAACCTCCTAACTGATAATATGAACATGGTATGTCAACACGCCATAGCCCATCACAACACAATATAGCAACACAATAATATCACCGTAACGCGAATTTTTGTAACACTGTGACTTCTAGTTCTTTTATACCAATAACATATAAATTTCTGGTTCTTAATACCAATTAGGTATTACAGATGTCTCAATTTCAATAATTATTAATTTCAATACAACAATAGAAAATAGTCATTTCATAAAACTCACGTCCAAATAAGTTGTGTGTTGGAACATGACATCTGATTCAGTAATATGTCAAAATGTGATATTCGATTCAATAATATGTTAGAACTTGATATTCACTCTAATAATATGTTAGAACGTGATACTCAATTCATTTATGTATCAAAACGTTACACTGAATACAATTACAATTATAACCATAATGTTTAATTAACAACTTGTCAAGTTCAATTAATAAGTTCATTACATGCAATTAATAATTAAACCAAAAAAAAAAAACTGAATACTAAACTAAAAGTAAAAACAAATAATATTATTTTATTTTTAAAAAATACCTACAATAATTTTATTATTACTAAAAAAAATGAGACGCGATCAAAACGGATAAGAGCACTAGAGGAGTAAAAGGACGGCGGTCCAACTGTGCGCTATCTAACTGCCGACCATTAACAGAATCATTTCTAGGAAAGCTCCCCAATTTTGTTTTTATTTTCTGACTTTTTTTTATTACTCTGTTTATTTATTTTTGAATATCTAATAATTTAAACAAATCACTGTACAAGAACTATAGCTCATTATTATAATTTTTTTTGTCTCATGTGAACGTGTTATTTTCAAGGGTGAGCATAATTTGGCCAAATTCAAAATTAGAATTGAAATTTAAATTGTTTTGATTTTTGGAATATGATTGAATTTCATTTTTAAGTTTTGATTTTCTTGGAATTTTTGAATTGGATTTTAAATTTATTATTTCGAACTTTTTGATAATAAAAAAATTTATTTTTATGCAGTTTTAAATATAATTTTTTTTACTTATGAAAAATAACAATGAATCACCTATTAACTATTTCATTGAGTATTTATATATTTTAATCTTTTATCAGTATAAATATCGAATAATATATTCTTCATGTTTTAATTATTTCACTAAATTTATGTTAATTTCTATCGATAGTTCTAACTTAGACAAATGATCATAAATTATCTGGTATCTTTATTTAAATGAAGAATTCAAACTATTTTAATAATTAAATAAAATTACTATCTTGTCATCGTTATACTTAAAAAGCATTTTTCGTGCTACGTAATATTCAGATTGCACGGTTATTGAAATTATACATCTAAGATGATGGAATCTTATTCTTCATTGAGCTTAATTTTTTTTTTTAAAAAAAGTTTCCCATGTTCATGTCACGTGTAATTTATTTGT
The DNA here is from genome assembly GCA_026153255.1 of Solanum medicagineum. Classification (NCBI taxonomy): domain Eukaryota; kingdom Viridiplantae; phylum Streptophyta; class Magnoliopsida; order Solanales; family Solanaceae; genus Solanum; species Solanum medicagineum. The sequence goes on along the minus strand of JAPFFP010000009.1, from coordinate 6,959,199 downwards.
TAATTAAGTCAATTATTGCTTAATCCATTTTGTTAGTTTAATTATTTAATTTGTGCTTAAGTTTGGTAAACTTAAAGGAGAAGAAACATTTTTCTATGCTCATTTGCAATTTGAATAAAAGAAATTAACTCAACTAGTGAAGATCGATTGATCGATCTTTTGTATTTTTTATTTATTGCATTTCAAATCAATATTTAATTATAAAATTTTCAAATACAACTCAAATTATTCACTTGATATATGAAAAAAATTTAGAGTTTTATGATCTTATGAAAAAAAAGTACTTAATTAAAATTATAATTATAATTTATTTATTCCAAATAAAATGGCAGTTATTTGGATATAGTTCATGTACTGACTAGAGGAAGGTTGGTCAGAAGGATATATTTGCCTTTTATTTTGTAACAATTAAATTTTGAAGCCCATGTCCTCCATTTCTTCTCCCATGAGCTATTGCTTTCATTATTTTATTTTATTTTTTTAAAAAAATATTCAATACAAGATGGTAAGAAAAATAAAGAAGTAAAATAGTGAGATAATGTGTATAATTTGATCTTTTAAAGTTATTTAATGACATCTTGCGCTTACTTCCTTGGCATTCAATTTTTTTTTTCTTTTTGTGGCAAATTAAACCCAACGTGTTCAAATCGTTCAATTTGTTAAAGTTTAGGTGATTTACTAACTCGCATATTATTAGCTCAATTTATTTCAATCCGATCCATTTTAACCCATTTAAAAATTAAAAATGGGTTGATATGCTATTCAACTTGACTCGAGAGGGATCTTCTCAAAATATTTTTAAAACACTTTTTTTTAATTTGATATGTTTTTTTATATAGTCAAAATTAAAAAAATATATATTTATATAATTTAATTAAGTACTAAAATATTAAAAAAGAACAAATAAAGTAAGTTAAATTTCGTAAATATTAGGTCGGCTTGGATCTTGACCCGCTCAATAATCCATTACTCAATCTTTTAGATGCAAACAAATTTGAGTTAGATTGAGTCTAGACCCGTTTGTTATCTTAACCCATTATAACCGACTCAAATTTGACCCAACCCGCCCAATTGTCACCCCTTATTTTTTCCCTCTCTAAAAGAATGATAGTTGTAGTAATTATGATTTTTCCTTTTTTATAATATGTATAAATAATTTAGGGTGAATAATTTTGGTTGTCACAACCCAAAAATGGGCGTGATGACACTCTTCTTATCCCACCCAGACAAATCAGCCCACAACCCAACTATAACATTAAAAATGCGAAATTATAATAAAATAAAAGTTCAATTACGGATAATAAGTCAACTTAATGAAAATTCCCCAAACCCTGGTTGTCACGTGCACAAGTTTTTAATGTATTACAATAGATTTGAAAGAAACACAAGTATCAAATGACATTGTCTCTAAAATAGAACAAAATCATAAGTAGGAGTAAGGAGTCAGCTGGGATGGCAAATAGCTACCTCTCACAATCTCCACAGAAAACCTCGGTAAGGAAGAGTAAAAGGTATCACGACAATCCGGGCTTGCAACCTACAAAATTGTTATAGCAAGAGGGTGAGTACCAAACACACGGTACTCAGCAAGTGAACTAATAAATACAAAATTAAGTAGTATAGAATACCGGTACCCCCCTAACACTCCCACCAAATCCCTACAACTCCAACCTAACTTACAACCTTCACAATTACACCATGTGAAAATTCCATGATCAAAGCCTATGATAGTCTAATCCTCATTTATCCCACCTTCAAGTCATAGGGGAAAGTCCTATAATTTATCAAGTTCTCTCTAATTCATCAAGTGTCATCAAATCAATACCAAAGCTAATTATGTAAAGATATAAACAAGTCAATGATATAATGAATAACCAATCTCAATAGCACTCAATATAATCATAACAAGCCAGAGCATTATGGGATGAAAATGAATGCCATGAGATGCAATGCAATGCAATGCAATGTCACATAGAATGATACATGTCTGTCCTACGATACACATCTGTTGATCATAAACATGCTTCAGTCAGAACCCATGGGGGCTACACATGGACCATGTATCCATCGCGGCGTGCGACACGTCCCTCAAATCATAGTATCCGTCGCGGCGCGCGACACGTCCCTCGAATCATAGTAACCATCTCGGCGTGCGACACGACCCTCGAATTTTTTTTTTAACTAGCCGGAACCATTTCCCTTCGGCTTTTCATTTCTTTTCTTTTTCACCAGCCGGAACGATTTCCCTTCGGCTTTTCATTACTTTTCTTGGATCATCAAGCAACACATAGTAAATGCACAATAATCATGTTCATGGAAATAAAATATGCAAAATGCTCAAACAAATTCATATGTCTTAAAATCAAGAATTGGTATCTAAATACCATAAATGTTGTTATACCCTCAATCTCAATACCATCACAACCTTAACAACGTTCACATCTAAAAGTAAGTATCACTTTGATATCAATAACAAATAATCACTATTTCACACATAATAGACCTCCCTCATTAATTCACAAGTCAAATATCAGCATAGGATACTATCCAATTCAATATATTTCAATCAAAGCCTACATAAATCATTCTCAACACCTCATACAAGAAATACAAGATTCTATATACTTAACAAAGGTTAAGAAATCCACTTGCCTTAATAATTTTGAACACTCATTGCGGGGCTTGAGCCCTTCCCCTTTTGAATAGGATCCAAAACGCCACGATCTAAATCCAATAAGAATTTACAATTAAATTTTGAAACGAACAACACCCATGTTACTATATGACCTAACCTAATCCCATAAAATCATCTAAATTTTATGATCAAGTCTAGGGATTAAATCTTAATTTCTCCAAATACCATAATCTAATGATATATCACATAATACAATATAATTATTACTTAACTACCTATCGTATTATATTAAAACCTTTGGATCTTAAGACGATAACAAAGAATGAATTTTTTTTCCAACTACGATCTAGAACGCCTAATAAATTTACTAACTACCTACAGATTCTTAACTTCTCAAGAATGTATATTACTTAAATTTATACTATACTTAAATCTGTTGGTATTAAAAATTACCCTAACTAAAGGATTCTCAAAATTGCTATTTTAATAACGAATTGTGGGGAAGCATTGACGTGCAGCATCATGTATATACTATTCAATATTCCTTCATTAACTTGATTATATAACTAAAGGGAGATTAGTTAATTCAACATTGCAAACGTTAATACTTGGAGGTTACCTGATGTGTTTCGACGGCGAGGTGGGTTTTGTGAATTCTGCTCGCCTCCCTCTTCTTTATTTTTTCTTCTGAAATAATTATGTGCTCTAATTCCCAACCCTAGTATTTATTTTAATTAATATAGGATAATATAGATTTTTAAATAAATATTCACTTTAGCCCATAAGTTAAATTAATTATTTAAAGCAATCCCTCAACTAAATAATAGAAATTATGGAATATAGTTCAAAATACTCTTTTTAAGGTTATCAAGATAAATCTTGTAGGGAGTCAAGAGAACTAATTCTCAAAATGACCTAACGGATCATTACATTTGTATATTCAAGTCATTTAACTATGTTCTCTAACACAAAATTTTATTAGTATTAATACAATAATTACATGCCGGAAAATTCAACTTTAGTGGGTAATATATTTTTATAATAGTTTATTTTTATTTATTAATAAAATACAAATTCAATTTAAAAAATCTGTCGCGGTCCAATCCAACATCCATATGTGATGGGTTATAATCGAGGAAAGGATCAAAATAGTCCATTATCTTTGGATTTGGACTCAAAATCATTCATATTTTTTTGTTTGGATCACTAATATCACACAATGTTTTCAACTGCAATTTTGGTCATCTTCCAATTTTTTTGTTAAATTTTAATAGAATGTTTTTTGAGTTTAAATGCAAAATACCATTTTCCAATAACCTAAACAACATGATAAAGTTATTACTAACCATAAATTTTATAAATTTTTTCACACCAATATATCTATATTTTGAAGATATAAAGTTTTTACTGCTTATTAAATTTGATCTTGTATTTGATTTGAAGGTATAAGAATTAAAAATTTCACCATCTATTGAAACTAAATAAATTCGATATGTAAAAAATAAAAATTTCACTATTTCACCAAAATCAAATTCAATAAAATGGTGAAATTTTTAATTTTTATATCTTCAAATCAAATACAAGATCAAATTAATAAACGGTAAAAAAATTATATCTTCAAAATATAGATATATTGGTGTGAAAACATTTATAAAATTTATTGGTTATTAATAACTTTATCATGTGTTTTAGGTTATTGAAAAATGATATTTTGCATTTAAAGTAAAAAACATTCTATTAAAATTTAACAAAAAAATTGGAAGATGATCAAAATTGCACTACTGTAGAAAACATTGTGTAATATTAGTGATCCAAGTAAAAAAATATGGATGATTTTGAGTCTAAGTCTAAAGATAATGGACTGTTTTAGCCTTTCTTGTAAACATTGTGTACTATTAGTGCTTCAAGTAAAAAAAATATGGATGATTTTGAGTCAAAATCCAAAGATAATGGACTATTGTGGTCCTTTCCTCGGTTATAATTTGGGGTGTAGCAACAATAATCTATAGTTGCCACTTGGAAAGCACCTTATAATTTAACGAGATATTCGGTAACATTGTTTAATTTGATGTATTAAAAATAATATAAAAAATATTTATATACAGAAATGTCCGCTCCACTTTTTAGCTTTGAGAAGCGGCTTGGTGGAGTCAAAATTTTCTCCAAAAAATTATCAAACAAAGAATTTTTATTTTAAGGGGTCTCAAAATTTTAAGAAGTAGACAGTAATTTAGTAAATTCTATACTCCTTAACTCGTGAAAGTATGGTTTGCTCACCCTAAGTTTTATGAGAGCGAAATAAAGATCAAGGTAATAACAATTTTCCTATCATCACACGTAATTTCCCTCTTTTTTTTTCCTCGCTCGAAAGCCCACGATAAAGGAAGTACAAATACAATAGTGAGTTGAGTTTTTATTAGGGAGAGGTTTCACTCCAAAGAAGATTCATAAGAAAAAGAAGAGAAAGAGGAAGAATGCACGAACTAACCGAACGTGATTCGACATTTATAATATATATATAAAAATTTATTTTTACCATATATATTAATAGTAGTTCACTGAACTTTCACCTTGTTGGTGAGGATTCGAATTCTAATATTGTAATTTTCCTCCCATTTTCACTTTCTCCTATCTTTGATTTTTTTTAATAAAAAAAATAATATAATTTTTCATCGAAATGAGTTTGAATTGAGAAATGAGAAATGTTTTGAGATGGACTCAAGGAACCGTTATACCATTAACCAATTTAACGTGCATATTACAATCTTCTATATTACTAACACATGAAAATCCATAATGTTAATAATAAGAGAAAATTTAAAAAAATTGCATACTTACAATATATTTTTTAATTTTCTAATGCTACTTGCTTACACGAACTTCCAAAAAAAGACAGGTGGAGGAAATATAATAATGAAATTTTGCTCAAGATTCAAAATTAGCCAAAATAAGACTATGGAATATAAGTGGCATCATAAATTGCTGACTAAGTAATACTATCATCAAGTCTTCCTTTGAATTTATCATTTAACTTTACTTAAACAAGTTTAATGTATTCACCTTAAACTTGAAATAAAGGAAACATTGTGTATTAATTTTTATATAATTTATATAATATTTGATAAGTGGATAAAAAATAAATTATTTATATATAAACTTAATATAATATTTAATTAATAATTTAGAAATTTACATTGTTGATACATGTATAAATCATAAAGAATTTATGTATTATTATATGTAGCAGAGAAGGTGAAATAATTTATACATGTATAAGTAATATACAAATTATTAATCCTTACATAACTAATACATATATGAATAACGTATAGATTCACTCATAATTAATTCGTACATTAATAATATTAGCATAACTCTAACCAAATAGCGACCAAATGAACCCTTAAAGTTTGGGAGTAAAATCTGCATATACTTTATTCTTTTGAATTTTATTTGTAAAAAACTATAATAGATATGTTATTGTTGTTATTTTCTCTATAATGACTTAAAAATTTCAATATGAATAATGTTGTTATTCGAAAACGGTCTATCTAACCACGAAGTATAGATAAGATTTACATATATTCTACTTTTTTCAAATGTAATTTCACGGGACTATAATAAGGATCATTTGGTATAATTCATCAGAAAAATAATGTATGCATTAATTTTGTATATTATTAGTATTTTAGTATAACTGATACACATTTTCAGCATTTCCATAACTAATGACTAATGCAAACATTAATTATACACTTTATTTTGTATTAATCTATGTATAACTAATACATAAAAATTGATGATAGTAATAATTCAAGGAATTGGCAAGAAAAATACAACGGCCTTTTAATTTTATTTATTTATTTATTTACATTTTTTCATCATGTTTGTGAAGAATATCTTATAAATAAATATTTTTTTAAAAAGGTTATATAATGCATATTATTTTTAATAAATCAAATCAAACACATTTTAGAATTAATATCATCATTATCAATATAAAAAATTTAATATTATTGTTATATGCCTTATTAAATAATCCCAAATATATTATTGATATTAAATAACAATAACAATAATATATCCATTAAAATTCACAAGTAAAATTTAAGAAGAATAAATTATAGGTAAATTTTATCATTCTCTCATAAAAGTAGAAAGGCTTTGCAATTACATTGAATAATCATTATGAAAAAAGTTTGCGGTATCTAATTTAATTTTCATAATAACTTTTGAGAGAGTAATTTTTTTCTAAAAGATCTTTTAAGTTTTGATATTCTTAAAAAAATATATACTATACTCTTAATCCTCATCTCAAAATCCTCTCTACCATGTCAAATCATCACTAATAAATACTCATCAAATAATATGATGCAGTAAATATAGCTAGTCATTTTACTTAATTAGACATATCAAATAAAATTTTGAATATAAAAATACTGTTGATAGAAAGAATTTTTTTGCAAATGAGACTCTACATAATATAAATTTAAAATAATTAAATTTTAATATAAATATTAAATAATGAACATCAAATATTAAAATAATAATAATATATCTAATGATAAATATCGATGCGAACATCAAACATCAAAATTAAAAAAAAAAAACAAATAAGAGTGCTTTTGTCACATCACTTTGTCTTTTAACTTAAGGCAACAAAACCCCACCCCCAACCCCTACCCCCTTTACAATACTCCCCCATCTTCATCATCTTCTTCTTAAACTTCTTCATTATCACTCCACATTCCTCTGCTTTCCCCCTGTTTCCAAGAACCCCAAAAACACTTCACCCAAAAAACAAAAAAAACCATTATCAAGCAGATTATACCATAAAAAAAATCCCCCAAAACTCAAAAAACCCACCATGAGAACCAGCAACCATTTAATAGGCTTACTAAACTTCTTCACTTTCTTAGCTTCCATCCCCATTTTAGGCGGTGGAATCTGGCTGAGCAGCAGAGCCAACAACACAGATTGCTTAAAATTCCTTCAATGGCCATTAATCATAATTGGGGTTTCAATAATGGTTGTTTCTTTAGCTGGATTTGCTGGTGCTTGTTACAGAAACACTTTCTTGATGTACCTTTATCTATGGGCAATGTTCTTTATTATTGCTGCTTTGATTGGATTTGTCATCTTTGCTTATGCTGTTACTGATAAAGGGTCGGGTCGACCCGTTATGAACCGGGTGTATTTGGAGTACCATTTGGAAGAATATTCGGGTTGGTTGGAAGAAAGGGTTACGAGCCAAAGCTATTGGGAGAAGATTAGTTCTTGTATAAGGGATTCACATACTTGTGGGAAGATGAAGAAGAGTTTTAATGGAGTTCCTGAGACTGTTGATATGTTTTATCTCAGAAAACTTAGTCCTATTGAGGTAACTCATCTTATTTTTTTTTTGTCACAGTTCTGTTTACATCAGTTTATGCGTATCTCGATTCTATTCTTAGAAAAATAAGTAAAAATAGCTCTTTTCTTCAAATTTCTTTGATATGAGATCGCTTCTTTTGATAATTTGAACTTATAATCTTAGAACGAGCGAAAGAGAAGAGGTAATATGGTGTCACATGGAAGAAATGATTTGAAAGTGAATTCGTGCGAGACTCCATATGATTTTTTTGAAGTTTGATTATATTTGAATTCGTATATAGTGTCACATGAGCAATAACACCTTTGTCAAGAAGAAATGATTTAAAACAAGATTTTTTTTCTCTTTCTTTTATGTTTCTATGATAGTAATATTTGTATTAGTTTGAGTATATTTTAATTATTTTATCGAATATTAAATTATTTAAACATAAAATTGTATAATGATGCCATAGATTGAGCCTAAACTCTTTTAGACTTATTGAAAAAAATGTTTATGTTATGAGTTTCCTTCGTGTTCGAGTTTCAATCTTGAAAATTAGAATGTCTTAAAATTATCTATCTATCTTTACTCGTCTTTTTATTGAATTGACACATAAATTAAAAAGTATTAATAAATAATAAGAATATTTTTATTAAATTATTATTTAAATATAATAAATATAATATCTTGAAAAATGTAATAAAGGAAAGACTAAAATTAATGATAAGGGTCAATTAGAAACTAAATGTAAAATTATTTTTTCATTTCATAAATTAGACAAAATTATTAAATATCCCAAAATAGTATCGTGAACAATTAGAGATGAACGGAGGGAATACTTTTTAGTAAATTTTTTGACATAAATTTGGATTAATTGAATCGTAAAATTTTAATATATATATGTTTAAAGTAATATTTTTTTAGCTAACTCTGAAACAAAATTAGGAACGTCCTTGGAAGCCAGTAGAGATCTGTTTTTACGGAAAATAAACGTTGTGCCACAACAACTGTACAAGAATGTTTCAGTTTTCTATGTATTTCTCTGTGTTCGTTTAAATTTTTGGTTTTTTAAAGTAAATTCCAAAAAGAATAATTTTTTAATATTCAATAATAATTTAGCTCTCATATATTATTAATAAAATAATTTATAATTATCATTTTTAATGAGTCATTTGATATTACAAGTTTTCAAGTCTCTCTTTCCTTTTACACTATTCTTATGTGATTAGTCAAAAATCTTTACATAAATTAAGAAAAAAAAAAGGGTATGAGTTAGTGATTTGTGAGTTGCAAACAATTATCTCTTGTTTGTTTCTGCCAAAATAATTTGTTAATATCCGATATTTACATCAAACAATGTCGAGTTATCATAATGCATGTTTTGAGTATGTAAAATGTGATAAAAATTTATATATAATGATGGGACAATTTACCAATATCTAAATTGTATTTTAATGAAATTAATCAATTATATCTCCTCCACACTTTTAAAAAAAAGGTAGACCATATATAATAATTAATGAAATAGAAGAAAGGTGACAGCTCAAAGTAATAATTTTGCTATTAGCCATGCATGTTTTATGTGAATAAAGGGGTTGGTTTCTTTTGGACTATTATTCAGATTATAATTATTTTTTGCTTTTATTTGAATAAAATAATATCCTTTTTAAATATGTTTTTCATCAACACTTAAAGAAAAGAAAAACCTTTTCTTATACTTGAATTTTATTTTATTTTTTGGGGCCCCTTTTGGCTTTTGGTTTGACTAGCTTTTGGCGTTGCTTTCTAGTTCTTTTTTTTCCCACTTTAGATTTCTTCCTTTTTCATATAATAAAATAAAATAATGATATTTTTAACGTATGAGATTTCACTGAACATGTTATCATTGTTGTTATTGTTATTTTGCATCCATGTGAACTAGTCATGGATACAATGGGTAGAGAACAATTGATCTGGTAGCGAAAGTAAAAACACGATTTGATTGTTTTTTATATACTCAAGTCTAGGTTGACAAAATCACCTAATGTTACACTAATGGGAGAGTAGTAAGTATTTCATGAAATTAACTGAGTTAGCACATATACCATAGTTATGGGGGTGTCCTAGTCTTTTTTATTTTTACGAAATGCAAGCTGTCTAGGCACAAAGCCAAACAAGTCCAGATTAAGTC
>JAPFFP010000009.1:6905414-6922717 GCA_026153255.1 Solanum medicagineum | reverse complement strand
CACCTGAGAGCACCAAAGATGCAACCCTCCCTACTAAGATGAGTTGACAAATGAACAAGTTGCACTCTCTCCTTCCCAGAAGTAGTCACATCAACAGAATAGTTTGCTAGCAACTCCTTAGGGGATCTTAAGCGTAGAGCAAAAGTAAACGTTATGCAAAAACACAAGCTTGAACGTTATCTCAACTCAAGATTGTCTCTTAGGGCACTTCTAATCTGGGCCCATTCAAATGTGAGCTTAAATAGAGCATCCTGCCATTCCAGGAACAAGGGAGATAATTCTACACACGCATTTTTCTGACATAATCATGTCCAGTGTTTTAAAAGGCGTCTATGGCGAGAGTCCCGAGGCGAGGCACACCAAAAAATGCACCAAGGCGTACTGTTAGGGTCCAAGTACATGGTGGAAGTCCCAACATTGGGGACATTCGCTTAGATGTATATTCCAACGTTCTGGGAATTCATTTGGGGCATAAGCCCAGAGAACTTTTCCAATTTGGAGCCAAAACTCATTAATAAATGCTTTTTTTGAGACTTAAATACTCAAAATTAACTCCCAAATAACAAAGAACTTAAAAAGGCAAAGGCCTCTTCTGATTGTTTGACCTAATTTCACAATTCTTTTTATCCACACTTGAGTAACCAATACTCGTTGGCCCTTTATCTGCAAAGTGCAATCTACAAAGCAAGAACTTTGGCCTCTAATACTTGCTTTGTTTACACGCATGCAGCTTCCATCTTTAAGTTCTATTTTCCTGAAGTTTTTTTTTCTCTCTTTAATTTATTCTTTTCAAGATATTTTTGGTTTTAGAATTTTTTTTTTAATGTCAATCAAGTTTAGATATTGTTCCAAAGTCTTTATTCCAAAAACTATTCAATTTGTTTACTTGTTTTAGGTTTTCAAATATTTAACCTTATATTATTGTCAATTTGTCATTTTCGTATTTTAATTTTTAAGAACTAGAATATCATTTTTACAACTTTAAATATGTCTTGTAATAGTGATGTTATTGGTCTAACGCATTTTTATGTCTTTCATTTTTCCAACAAAAAAATTATTCTATTATAGTGTAGATGTTAGCATGTCTATATAAATATATATACATTTTTCTACTAATTTTACAATTTTCTTAATTCACTATATGTTCATGGTCTGCACCCGACGCCTAGAGGCTTATGCCTTGTCCCATATGACATAAAGGGAAAGGAGTAGTATTTGCCCCACTACTATTGAAAAGGTTTAATATTACCATTTGTTATACTACCAGTCCATATATGCCCCTACTGTTATAAAATTGACTATTTGCCCTTGTTTCGCTAACTCGATCTATTTTAGCCACATGGCATGGCAACTCACCACACCCCAAAATCAGTGACACCTTCATCATATGTAGCAATAAGTAGCATCACCACCAACATAAATCATCTATTCATCTTCCATTTCTTTAAAAATTGTAATGAACAAAATTACCCAACAATAAGACCAGGAACCCTTTTTATTTGTAAACCAGTCAACGAGCAGGTGATTTATCTCGTATTCCTTGTACATATATCAAGCTTTATGTTTTTCCACCATCGAGTTGTCTTGTTCAAAATCTTTGCTACTTAGTTGAATATTTAAGTTCTTTTAAATGATAAGTACATAAAAATCTTATCCATTCGGATAAGGATTTTTCTTTTTCGAGATATGTAGTTTGAGATGCACGTATGTGACACTTTAAAGTTCGAGACCTAGGTCCACTTATTTGTAGCTTTAAAGTGTCACATACGTGCATCTCAAACTACATATCTGAATAAGTGCATGTCAATTGGGTGGCTAACACATTTTCACAATATAGCAGCATCGAACAATGAATCGCCAGGAGACACATCACTCACAATGTCATGAACGATGTCGTTGAAACTTTAAGACATTTTAATTTGGTCTCAATAGACAACTAAATACTCCGAAATTTGTGTGCCATGTCAGTGTCAGACATCTACGAGACAGTGGATTGAGTTGGATTGTTTAGTTGTCAATTGAAGTGTCTGGATGTGCACGCTAGGACTATCCTTTTCTTCCAGTTATTACCACATTTTTATCAGATCATAAATGACGCCTCTTTTACGATCTGAGAAGAATCTGGTGATATCATCCGCAACTTGGAAGAAAAGGATAACGTTATAGCCTCTACTCCCTAGAATATCTTTTTTCAACAACGATGGTGTCCAAACCAACTTGTGCATCTCGATTTTTTCACCGGCACCTGCTAGCTTCCACCAGCACAAGTATCAGGTAAGAATGCTCATGACGCTTAGGCAAATGAAAATAATCACCAAGTAATTGTGTCTCCACTGAAATTTGAATCTTGGTCTCAGGGGTCTATACCCACTTGATTGACCTCTATACTACACTCTTGGGTCCCCTACTTCCTGGCATGTACTACTCAGTCAAAACATGAAGACACAAAAGTGCATGTATTTAAAAATAAGAGATGGTGCAAAGTGCACAGATCATTATCCATTGTAGAACTCTAACAAGTCAAGCATACAGGAAAGCACAAAGAAAAGGCCAACCTCGTAAGTTCTGGCCATGGGTTATTGAGCCGAAGATCATCTAGAAAATGATCAGGCTTCGATTCAATTACCATATGTTCCTGCAGATAGAAGATAAAATTCTGGTTAACACACACAAATGATATCATGTTTGCTGAGAGCTTTATCAAACAACTCATTGTTAATTCCTTGCTCATTCACTGTTCACTCTTCTCCTAACTTGACAGTCGTTTCTCTACAAGTTAGTTTCTCACAATGAAATCGATCCAGACAAAAAATCTGTGATAATGGTAGTCACTGATCTGAACGACAGTTCTCTATCAGTACTGGATTTCAAAGTTAGACAGTCCTAAAATAGCAGGAAAGCATCTTTAAGACTACCTTCACACTAATGCGGACAAGACCCATGAGGCCATAGGAACGTGCAAATATTAAAATAACATTTGCCTCCCGACAGATTCTATCCAATTTCACCATGGAATTTTCAACCAGCTGAAATAGAAAAAGACAAAGCAAGAGACAAAATTGTTAGAAATTCCCTTGTACTGGTATTTGCTGATAGACAACTAGCCATATTACGCATTTAAATGAACTAAATGGCAAAGGAAACAGATCGGTGCTTTGCTTAAATCTTTGTTCTCTTTTCTTTTTAGGAGGAGAAGGGGGTGATTCATTGCTTCGACAATTAAAAACTGGATAACATGTTACCATAATTATGCAGATGCCAAAACAACTTTTTCTCTTTTTCTAATCAACATGCTCCTACCTCTTTCAAAAAGAAGATAGAAGACAAATATTATCCTATTCAACACATTTCAGAGTACTGAAAAATTACAAAGATTGCAACTCGAAAGTGCTAGTTCAGACGTACAGAGACACTCAACAGTCAACATACTACACAGTAGATAAGAAGTGTCTTAGAATGAATGCAACTCGCAAAGTGCTAGTCAAGAGGCATAATTGTCAACAACAACAAACTCACAAATACCACAACGTAAAGAGGAATAATTGTCAAGAATCTTCAAAATTAACATGCTACATAGTAGACAGGAGTTTCTGGAATTCCTCTAGTCATAAACATAATAACAATTAAGATAAAACAGATTCTACTAAATAGTTAAGCATGAACCTGTAACCGAAGTCCTCCCAAAATAAACACGCATAGAAATTGGTAAAATTAGGTGTGTATTATAAGACTATCTGAAAGAGAGTGTGTATATATCATATACATACATATATAACACAGGAGCACATATATTATATGCAGGGAGGCAGTATATGAAAGCTTTCATGATAAAGAAATTTAAGTTTTAAGGAAAAGTTGAGCATATCGGATTCTGCCAAAAATCAAATGTTTTTATGAGTACAAGAAGATTCATGTGACCTGTGTAGCTATGACCAAGGTAAACTGAGAAAAGAATGATGGGTTCGTCTCAATTAGTTCCTCCGGGCAATCTTCTATAAAATTGGCTTTAACAGCATCATTTAACTCTTGAAGAAATGCACACACACACTTTGCCTTAGATTCTCCAACACTTGATTCATCAACTACAAGAAATAGGAGAGACCAAATAAGTCCATTTTCTAAAGCTGTAGCGCATAAACACAACCATGTAACATACCCATGAAATTATTTCCAAGATCACCCACTTCAACCTTGGAACCATCAACAACAGTGATGCTTCCAACCCCACCAAGAACAAGATTTTTCAAAGCTTCCGAACCAGTTGGACCGCAGTTAAGTAAACAGATACTGGCTTTCTCCAGCGTAGCTTGTCCTTGCTCACCCCATATCCTTCAAAAGAGCTTCATTATTGTCTCCAATTTCACATACTTTAAGGGCATACTTGGCCCTTTTTCTCTTAATAATCAGCTAATTACGTTTATTGAGGGTTCCAGTTAAATTAAGAGCATATCTGAGCTAAACTATTAACAAAAAGCATATATACTCGATCTGGATGCTTTAAGGGCATAACTTGACCTTTTTCAGTCCTAAATATAGAAATGTATCATTCTACTTGGGACAGACTCACAAGGAAAGAGCATCACATAAATTTAGACAGAGAAAGTATCTATTTTTACGATGACCATGGGTAAAATAAATCCAAGTCCTATAGTTAACATATGCTTAACACATCAAATGAGTAGTGGCTTGTGTGATCTGTACATTGCATCTGCCCTATATACCTCACGACGGTTGGCAAAATGGTTATCCATCCAACCCAACCCATTTAAAATGGGTGGATATATGACATTTAAAAGATGAGCTAAATATAGGTCAACCCATATTGTCCACTTAATATATGGATAATTTAATGGATAAAAATGGATAAATAAAACCCTACAACATATCCATTATCCACATTGAAAAGTAACGTGCTACTCACTCTACGGGCTACAGCATGAGCCTCTTCCTTTGGCCAACACCATCCAAGCTCTGGGCAACACCGTGCACTCCCCGACAACTTCTCTTTGAATCCCATGCCACCATCTTTGTTTCTGTCTCTCTGTCCTTCTTTTCCTTTTTCTGCTTTTCTCCTCAATCATTACCCCCTTCCAACCACTACCTCACTGAGTAATCAGGCACATCAAATCGTTACCTTCACCTCCTCATTTTTCTTCTGCTTGACGTTTTAAGTTCGCAGAAATTACGCCTCCTCTTTCTTCATCAAAAAAAGAAATTTTCCCCTCCTCTTTTGTTTTTCTATTTTACTTAATTTCTGATTTTATTTTGTGTAATCTTAAATGTTGTTACTCTCTATTACTGAGGATGATGGATGGTGGCGGTGAAAGAGTGGTTGGATTTTTACTTCTGGAGAAAGAAAAATTGGGCAAATGAGGCCTGGTTCTTTGTGATTATTTGCTTGTGATTTTACCCTGTTTGTCATTGATTCTGTTCATCTGCTCCTTTTTCTGCTTCCATTTCAGAGTGTAGAATATTCATAATATGTAATTGTTGGTTTAGGTAGAGATGTCAATGGAAGGTAATGTAGATTCTTGCGAACAAAGTACTTCAACTTCATTAAAACGAGGCTAAAGGAAAACTTCTCAACTTCGTTAAATTCTGTTGTTTGGGATTCTTTTGTCAGGTTTGAGCTTGATATCTCTAGTGATGGAAAGCTTAAAGTCTAATGCACACTTTGTAAACAAGACTACATAATGGCCCCTACATTTGGAACATCAAATCTAAAGCCTCCACTGTCAGTATTCTTTGAACAAGGGAAAAGAGACTCAAAGCAACCAATAGATCAGAAAAGCTTATCGAGAGAAAATATCATTGGCCGTATGTAATGGGCATATGTAGGCAGAACTATCTTTAGTTTTGTAGAAGATAAAGGCATCAAGGACATTCATTTGTATTTAATTCCAACAGTGAGGCACATATCCAAAAAACACAGCCAAGTCCGATATCTTGGATATGTATGCAAGGGAAAAAGAACTTCTAAAAATTGAGCTTGCAATGATATCTTGTAGAGTGTGTTTGACGTCAGACGTGTAGACTTCATTAGGATTTAATGGTTATATGTATGTAGCAGTTCATTATGTTGACTTAAATTGAGTTTTGCAGAAGGGAGTTGTGATTTTCCGTTAATGTTACTCCTCATATTCAAGTGCAGTTTTAGGTCATTTATTGATTGATTTTCTCAAAGATGGGGAATCCAAAAGAAAATCTTTACCCCTATTTTAGATAATAGTGTGGTAGATAATTTTTAAGAACCATTTGCCTTTGAAACATTCATAGTTTGTGAAGAAAGTTTCTTCACAAACATCGTGGAAACCACATTCTTAAACTTAAATGCTAAGGCGGGTTTAGAGGAGGTTGATGCAGCTATTCAAAAAATTAAGGTGTTAAGTATACCAAGAATTGAAAAACAATGACAGTGAAATTTGTGGAGGCCTTAGTAATACTGATATATCATGCTCTAAAAAGCTATTCCACGATATGCCTTTCAAAAGAATTCCGTCTATCAAATGATTGAAAGTGCTCTTATGTATTAGTAGGTGTGTATTCATTATGACTTAGTGTATACTGATTTTAGACATGACCTTTTTAAAAATGAACGGAAAAGGGTTGAGATTGTAGCTACATTTTTAGACCATTTTATGACATTAAGAACCCCCATCAAATTTGTTCTTCCTAATGTATTAGGACAATAACATACCCAGTGGAATCCCACAAGTGGGGTCCGGGGAGGATAAAATGTACGCAGACCTTACCACTACCTCATAGAGGTAGAGAGGTTGTTTTCTAATTTATGGGAACCCTTGTCTCAAAAACCTATAAGCAGAATAAACTAGATATAGAAAAAATAAAAGGAAACAGAAAGAGCCACTAATAATGAAACGCACATGATAGTATGCATGAGAATTGAAATGTTATTGGAAGATTACAAAAATAATGAAGATTCAGAGATGAGTGAGTCGGATACTTCCATGATAAGGAAGTTCAAAAAATATTGAGAGTCATATAGTGCTATTTTATCAATAACCATGGTCCTTGACCCTCAACTTAAACTGAATTTTGTTAAGTTTTGATTTCAAAGCTTAATTCTGATATTGTTGATGAACGGAGTGAAGGTTATCAAAGATAATTTCAATTGTTGTTCAAGGAGTACTTGATGAAGAAAAAAAAATTATGAAGAGTTCAAAGAGTACTTGATACCTTCTATTGTAACCTCATTATCAGGGGAACATATTTGGGGTAGTAATAACAATGAAATGAGGGATTATTTGATGCATTAGAGGTCTTTGATATGTTTTAGAGTTGACTACAGGTTAAAAAATTGTAGACTTACATTTGGAGAAAGCTAATCTTGATCATAAAACTAATCCAAATCAAGCACAAGCTTATAGTAAATGAGTCAACCTTTTGGCAATCAACTACGTCATCAAGTCCTGAGAAACTACCAGTAATAGCTTTATGTATAATTCTAAATTTTCTCTCCAGTTCGACGGGATAAAGTTTCAATCATATTTTCTTTGTTCATTGTAGGTTAGAAGAGGAGAGGTGGGACAACAAACTGATGTGTGAAGTTGTTCCAAGCATTTTAGATGCTTACTGAAGCATGTTTTTGCAGATAGAAGCTATTTTTTACTGAACTGAAGCAGTTCTTTTCTGAATTCAAGCTGTTTTTTACTGAACAGGAGCAGTTTTTTGCCAAACTGAAGAAGTTTTTACTGAATTAACACAGTTTTACTTTTTCTCTGTTCTAGATTGTTTGCTATGGACATGGATAATATGGAACCCATTTTTTACCCATTTTCAAACCCGCCTATATCAGACTCAACTTGCTAGCTTACCAACCCTAGCCTCAAGTTTTGTAGTCTTCATGTTCCTATCATTAGCTATGGTGTTTCATAATTGTCAAACGAAATGAATGTCCAGTAGATACCATCTCTATGCATATCAAAGACTCAAACTACTCAGTCCTAGGTGCCCTCCAGAAGACCAGGAAAGAATTATTTAGATCAAATCCACGTGAATATGCAAGAATTGGCACCCTGCCTAACTTTGAATAAAAAATGGGTAAAACAAAGTAGCAAAAGTAAAAAAATAAAAAAAAAAAAAAAAAAAAAAAGCAAGCCAAGAGGGTTCAGTAAGTCAAATGCATTATCAGTATTAAAAGTATGAGAAAAGGTTCAATTGCAATTTTCATTTTGAATCAGAAGATAGTCACAAAATGATCAATCTTTATAATGGGACAATATTAGGGAAATAAGTTCTTTCTCGCAAAATGAACCATTAATAGATATCACAACAGATACAGCTTCAGGATCAGGATCTACAGAAAACATGTTTTGCATGATCCAAATAACAGTACTAATCATGTATCTGCTAACACAGTTGATTATACCCTTGAACTCCAAGCTAGGAGTAACTCCGGCTATATACAACTATTACTTGACGACAAATTTTGCACGGCCAGCGTGAGGATAAGTGTGTGACTAGATAATCTCAGTTCTTTTTCTTCTTTCTTTCTATAATAACCAAGAAATCAGCTATTTCAGGCTTCTAAAATCAGCACATAATACCCATATTCCTTCTCCAAAAAATATCCAACTCGATACACACTTAAAACTGAAAAACCACCCTCTAGCTTTTTATTTTATTTTAATTATCGTACTGTTCTGACTAGCTTGCACGCACCTTGAAACTAATTTCATGATCTAACTCCCACCAGCATAGATACCGGAAAACTCTATTCACCAAGGCTTTACACAGATGAAGAGGAATCACCTAATATTTTTTGTCTTGTTTGAATTTGAACCTAAGAACTCCTTGTTCTCATCCTTGACTTAAAACTCAAAAAAGTATTTATTATTGGAACAAAGCGGACCTTAATCTAGTATATTAGATATAGATGATTATCCAGCCCACCTCAACTTTGAGATTGACTGGTAAATCGTCACCAATTGGAAAAAAAAAAACATAGCATGACCTATAAACAGCAGGCATTCCTGATTTCTGCTATGATTTATGACTTTATTGCAGGGAACAGTAAGAGCATGAAGTTCAGTGGAAGGAAAGCAACAGGATTCAGTGTAAGTAGGTGAAAAATATATCATAAGGAAAATCGGAAGCAAAAAATGCGCATGAGAAAAAGGTAAAGTAAATAATTCACCTAAGCTGTCGATCGTATTTGACTTTAGGTTCCGCCATTGTTGTATGCGTGAGGAGATTGAGAGAGACTGCAGACTATTAACGCAAAACGTATTTGGAGTTCAAATAGTCTCTTTTAAGCCACTGTTTGGATGGTTGTTATCTGCATTCCCTCAAAAGGGCTAAATATACCTCCGCAATTGAAAATAGTTTAAATATGGGATAATTTCTAGATGATTATTCGATTAAAATTATTTAGGAAAAATAGATATTTATCTCTATTTATCTATGTCTATGCTATATTAGACTCAGAATATTATTTGAACTTTTCACTCTCATTAAAAGGCTATGCTTTTAAAAAAATATTTTTTACTATTTTTCTATAAATTATTATTTACTTATATTTATAATATTAACTTTTAAAATATATAAAAATAAGTGATTAAAAAAGGATTTTTAATCGTGAAAAGACTCCTAAATCTTCCTTATTTGATAGAATTTACTTCTTACTTATTTGAATCAAAAAAATACTCTGGAGTCACCAAAGAAATTTTAATTTACCATGAGTTCTAATTAGTAATAGAATCTGTATATATAGTAGCTTTATAAATAAATTATTTATTAAAATTA
This sequence comes from Solanum medicagineum, assembly GCA_026153255.1. Classification (NCBI taxonomy): domain Eukaryota; kingdom Viridiplantae; phylum Streptophyta; class Magnoliopsida; order Solanales; family Solanaceae; genus Solanum; species Solanum medicagineum. The sequence goes on along the minus strand of JAPFFP010000009.1, from coordinate 6,912,952 downwards.
CTTTTATAGTGAATTATTTATCTTTTTGTAACTTTATAATTAGATTAATTTTTTTTACTTTAATCACACATAAGCGCGTACAACTAGACTAGTTTATTATATAAGTGCATGTATAATCAATGTATATTTTATATGTAGTCAAGCTATATTTAATTTTTGAGCTAATGTATAAGTAATTTATATGATATAGTCAATGCATATTTTCTATAATTCTGGGCAAGCTTTATTGTATATTCAATGTATATTTTATATGATTTTGACTATTTTTTAATGTAAATAAAACATGATTATATTTATTGCAAACTAATTACTATAATTTATTCTATATATTTGAAATTATCCCTTAAATATGTCCCTCTTTATATTTCAGGTTAAATATATCTCTCTAGTTATACTTTGACACTGACATGCTCTAATAACTGACAGATGGACACATAGAAAGTCAAGATCAAAACCATGGTCATCTACGTGTTATCTCTATTAGTTATAAGGACATATCAGTTTCAAACTATAATCGTAAGGGTATATTTAGCTCGAAAATATAACTTGATTTGTGTTTAAACCATTTTCAATAGCAAAGAAATGTATTTGGTTCTTTTTCGATTTCATAATGTATTTTGTTGTATTTAAGTTACAACTTATATGCCTGCACCAAATGGAGAACTCAATTATTAAATATGTTTGTTTTTAAGATTTGTATCTTAATCATTCATATCTACTTTTCAAATATTTGGATCAATCATATATAACAAGCATTTGTCAAAGAAATATTTTCTTCCATATCAAACACACCCTAAGTGCCTTTTTTTCCTTATTTTAGAGTCACTTATTGAGTCTGAATATGTCTAGATGATTATTATTGAATTTAATGGTGATAAATTATTGTTGAATTTGACATGGGATAATTTAATAAGGGGACGAAAACGGTGACGAAGGGAAAGAATGGTGGAGAAAGAATTAAATGTATTGAAAGAGAAGCAATGAATTTGGAGTTGAATTAATTTGTCTTTTACTTTTTGATTCCACAAAATAGTTGTTTGTGTATAATACTACGCAACAAAGATTTGTCATGACAATTTGAAAATGTTAATATCTTAATTTTAAATACTTCAAAAAGATAATAGGACTCCTGTCAAATATAGGTGCTTAGTTAGAAATTCGATAATACATTTGGAAGGTGAGTGGGGAGGAAATGTATTTGGCTATTTTCTCTAATACTTTGTGCTCAATATTTCTATTAAATTTAACGGACACGGTTCAATAAATATTTAATAGGCTAAAAGTGTTAGTTAGGAAGAACATGAAACTAAACGTAAAATCCTTTTGGTCATTTTCTTAGTTTTGAACTATTTTCATGTGTAAATATCAATTAAAAATGTCAAATAACAAAATTAAAAGCTACTCTTAACCGAGGAAAAAAAGAGTTGATACGATATTAATCATAATTCAAGGAAAAGCTAATCCATATTTATTTTTAGAACTCATAATTATAAATTATGCGCATATTCAAAAGCTTATTCAAAAGCAACAGAAAAAATATATTTTAAAATATCAAAGATAAAAATAGATCACACATAAAAATGATGAAAATCGATTCTTTTCGTTTGTCCATTGGCAAAGAGAATGCATTCACCTACGCAAAGATGCACAAGAAAAAGATAAAATAATTAACATGATGAATTTTTTATATGTATAATTTTTCATAATTAAATCATGATAGATAAAAATGTACAAAAACTAACGGTAGATTAAATAATATAGTAATTATTAGATATTTTTTATGTACTTCGACCTTTAAATTTCAAATTCCGATTGAATTAGTAAAATGACTTGACTAGTCTTTTTCAGATTTATGATTAGAAAATGATAAGAGCTTATATATTAATTAAAAATAATATTTTGACTGTAAATGTGAAATTTGAACAAAATTATTATCAGTTATAATTCTAAAAATTTTAAAAAAATCTAAATTAGTGTTGAACTCATGAAAAAATGCTTGAAATAAAGAATGTTACATTTAAACTCCAAATATGTGAATCTTTGGGATGATATCATAAAATTTAAAAGAACAAAAATCTAGAAGAATCGATTCCACTACAAATAATATAAAGGGGGAGATGCACTGCCTAATTCAAACAAATTTAGAGAGATTATGGCATTTTTACAAACTTAAAGGTATGTAACGGTAATATATCTTAAGTTGAAGGGATGCAAATGTATTATTTCTTATTCTAATTAGCGGGAAGTATAAAAGAATAAGAAAGCTTCTTTCGTACAATTCCGTTTCTACTACAAGGGCAAGTGGATATGGACTCTGAAGACCTGAAAATTCTCGCCGCCGAGCAACGCCGGGAACTCAGGGCGGCGCGTGACGTCGATCTCGACTACGCCTTCGCTTTTCAACTTCAACTCCAAGAAGCGATCAACGTCTCCCTCTCTCTGCAACCCTCCACTTCCACCGCTGCACCACGCACCCCCGCCCTACTCCAACCCCAGCAGAATCAATCTTCAGAGAAAGACGGAATTTCGAACTTCGCGGACGTACAATCTTCAGAACTGTTGCAACTCGAACGAGAAATCGATGATCGCAGGCTTAGTGAATTGGAATTCAGGAAGATGCGTGATGATCTTCAGCGTCGAATTCATGATCATCGCGTTGCTCAGGAGATTCTTCGTATGCCGGAGGATGAGTGGCAGGATAATGGAGACAATTTCGAGCTTCCTTTTGGGGAAGGAACGTCCAAAAGTGAGGATAAAGAGGTATTTAGGGTTTATTTCAAGGGTTTAGTGGAGAATTTTTCTTCAAAGGTGTTTTTTGGTGGGATTGGAGTTGCCATTTGTGATTCCAGAGATGAATTATTGTTTGAAATGAGGAAGCCGTTTTATGGAAGTGCAATGAATCGCCAGTGCATTGAGTTTAAGGCCCTCATTGAAGGCTTGAATGCTGCAGTCGCCTTGGATTTGAAAAGGGTCGTTTTCTATTGTGATTACTATCCTATATTTAAATTTGTAAGTCCAGCTATTTCATTTAGTCAATTAATTTTCTATGGCGTTTTAATATTGTGATTTCATAGGCTAGTTAACAAGATATATTATTCAAGGATTGTTTGAAGGAGGTTAACTATACCCATATAGCTCATCACCTAACAATTTTTTGCTTTGCTGGGATCTTTTGTTTCTTTTTTTTTTTTTTTTTTTGTGTGTGTGTTTGGAAGATAAAGGGACTTTGCCAGTTTATAATTGGTCATTCACATTGATTGTGGAAATCCTATACAAATGATGTCAAATAGTATAAAACATTAAATAGAGTGTCATATAAATTGGGACAAAGAAGGAAGCTTCGTGCCATAATGTCTAAGTAATTAGGAGCGGTAACATTCTTTCGGGCTTTCAGAAACTCTGTGACTTCTGGGACTTCAGAAGATTAGTCATTAGAGCTCAATCCTATCTATCTGCAGGCACACTGTTCTTCTATTCACAAAACCATATAAGGATTCATGCATGATATAATATTGGTCCTTCATTATAAAGTTGATTAATACAAGGACATTTTTATTTTCTGGATTGACAAGCTAAATTTTTCTTTATTAGAAATAAATTGAAGGTTTAACTGACTTAAAAATAGTACAACGTCACTGCATTATCTTCCTGGTATTGTGAGCAGAATGAGCTCAAATGTGTAACCCTACATAGATGATATATCTAACAAGCTATTTAATTGGATGTAATCTTGATTTTGTGATTTCCACTAGTCAAAGGTTTCCTTCTGCAGTGGTTTCTTTTAAACTGCTCTATTCGGATAAAGGAAGAGTTTATCATTCCAAAAGGTTATGGCTCAAATGATTTAATTGCCTTTATTAGTTGAATTTTATTTGTTTATCTACAATAAAGGGAAAAGGGAATGTAGACATGGTATGGTAAGTATTAGCACAAATATTCAGCAACTACTACTGTTTTGTTTGGTTTTGCCATCATATATTGAACAGCTGAATATTGCTCAAGCTTTCCAGAGTGCTTAATTTGCTGAAGTAAAGTGTTTGGGGAACTGTAGGTTACAGGCCGATGGACAGCCAAACAGCGGAAGGTTGCTTCTTTACTAAATCAAGTAGGTTTGCTTCGACAAAAATTTTCATTTTGCCAGCCCTCGCTTGTGCCTCGAAATGAAATCAAGTTTGCATTTAAATTTGCAAGAGAGGCAATGACTTCTCAAATTAAGAAAGTCACAGAGACAGCTTCTTCAAGGAATGTGTATGAAACTTGTGCTATTTGTTTTGAAGAGACTGATATTGGTCAGATTTTCTCAGTTGATGATTGTAGACACCGTTTTTGTGTCTCCTGTATGAAACAACATGTTGAAGTGAAGCTGCTTCATGGTATAGTGCCCAAGTGTCCTCATGCAGAGTGCAATTCAGGTTTGAAACTGGAGAGCTGCAGTAACATTTTGACACCTAAATTAATTGATATTATGAAGCAACGTATCAAGGAAGCTTCAATCCCTGTAACTGAAAAAGTTTACTGCCCTTACCCGAAGTGCTCAGCACTAATGTCAAAATCTGAAGTTTTAGAATATAGTAAGGATTCCTTTTTGGGAGCTCAAAGACTTGGAATTAGGAAATGTACAAAATGCGGTTCCCTGTTTTGTGTCAATTGTAAAGTTCCTTGGCACTACAATATCACATGCGATGAGTACAGAAGGAGAACTCCTAATCCTCCGGAAGAGGTTAAGTTGAAAAAACTGGCAGCAACAAATTTGTGGCGCCAATGTGTGAAGTGCAACCACATGATTGAACTTGCAGCAGGATGCTACCATATGACTTGCAGGTAAAGACATGGGTTTCAAGTTCCATTTGTATGACTCAAACATGAAATAACTTGACTCACAAAATGTGGAATCACATCAGTCAAATGAATGTCCTTTTCCTTGGTGCAATTAGTATGTCCCTGTAAGTATATTTATGCTGTCTAAACTGTTCTTTACTTTGATACGACCTTACCATCATACCAGCTTAACCCAGATATAACTATTTGCTATAATCTCCATCCCAGTTAGACTGGAGCAACTGAACACTATTAAGCCATATGCTCCCCTAATTTGTTAAAATGAAAGTTTGTCACTGCCTTGAATCGTGCAAACTCCCGCACCGAAAAAAAAAAGATCAGGAAAACAACAACTTGTTGATGATGTGGGACATGCCTATTGGACCGATCTATATATATATTATTCTTCAGGTACCATGCTGATATTTTGGGCCACATTTTGATTGCTCTTTTGTTTTGTTGTTTTACCCTCTATTGATGTATCATTTCTTTCTCAACACGACTCTTTTTGCATGCAAGGCCTCATCAACAAAAGAGTTCATTATTGACTGCTTAAAAAAATATTCCTACTAGCTTTTGTTGCATTCTGATTGCTTGTTCTATTTACATTATTTCAGCTATATTAGTAGATTCTTTTATCTGACTGCCCTGTTCTGGTCTCACACTGTGTTTCTTTTTTGCTTCCCCCTCCCATTCTTTCTTTCCTGTCTGTGGAGTGGGGATGAGTCATAGGTTATCCAGGTTGGTCTAATATCGCCTGGACATATTCCTAAGTATTCTGGTAAAATGCTTATCAAAAAAAGAATTTCAGTGAATATGTTTGTGTAACATTTTACTGGAAGTTACTCTCCAAGTTCAGTGGGGAGGTACATGTTTCCAATGTAAAGAAATTGTGGGTCTGTGCTCTTCGCGAATAATTGGAGGATGACATCCCTTATGTAACCCTTGGTTTTTATACATGATATTGATGCCATAATATCGATTGACCTTGTAAGAAGTATTTATATGCTTTTTTTTTTCCTTCATATAACAATTCTGGTTAATATGTCTTCATATTTTTATGTTGGTGATCACTTTCCAACTAAAATTTGTATGTTTGAGTTAGTACCTTCACTTTCTGCTTGAGTTGATTATATCAGCATCCACTAACCACGGATAATAAACATCTATTAATCCTGCTGTGCGTTGGGAACCATGTTAGGTCATAGATCAATGCACATGAATTTACTTACCACTAAACAGTAAGAAGATTAGAATGTGCTACTGTGCTAGGAGGACAAACAAGTGTCAGAGGGGTTAGAAGGAGCGGCTCTACCATCGTTTTATTTTTTTTTATATTTTTATATCTGTGTTTCCTTGAGATGTTTCGTTCTTGCTCAATAGCGGTCATACATGATACCTATGAGCCTAAACTTTTCTCTTTGCCTGTGTTGATTACTATTATGTTGTATCATTTTACCTGTATATGCAGATGCGGTTATGAATTTTGTTATACATGCGGGGCACCATGGAAGGACAAGAAAGCAACTTGCTCCTGCAAGCTTTGGGATGAGGACTACATTTTAGATTCTGACGATGACGATGATGATGATTACGATGACGATGATGAGACTGATTATGAAACTGATTATGATGATTACTACTTCTGAATTTTAATAGTAGCGGTTTTCGTGATGTGTCTCATCATTCTTTACATTAGTGCTTGACTATCTGGAATTTTTAGTCAGTTTTGGGAATTTGCGGGAGAATAGCACATTTTGTGGTATTATGTGACACTCTGTCTTGGTCACTTCATCAGTAAACATTGTCGCCTTTTTTGTTATTTATAAATATTGGTCACTTCATCATTGTAAGTCTTATATTGTTACTTTTTCATATTTACATACTATCATTTATTTTTCATTATTAGTCGTTTTTCCTTTTGTTTCTCTTTTCCCTTGTTTTTTTTCATATCTAGTATTATTCTGCTCAGGGGGCTTGATTCTTGAGACGAGGGTTTTCTAAAAACAACCTCTCTATTCTTATGAGATATGGTAAGGTCTGCGTATATCTTATCCTCTCCAGATCCCACTTATCAGATTTACTGGTTATGTTGGTGGTGGTGGCGTAGCCTGAACTAATTGTGTATGTTCAGAGGGAAACTTGGAGGGCATGCTTATTTATGTCTAGAAAGCCAAACAATCCTTTTTTCAATGATAAAAGACAAATTATCTGTTGGTTTTTTAATACCAAAATTACTTATTCAACATATTTCTCGTTTATTTTTCAGAATTTTCTTCACAAAAATAAATCTATCATATGATGCGTGTTGCACCTCAAGTCTATGTGGTTGTTGTGCACTCAGTATTAGAGGCGTTTATTAATCGGTTTGATCCACTTGTTAGTTATTATGCTTGTCAATCATTTTGTATATTATCAGAGGAAATGTCTTTTAGTAGAACTACCTAGCCAATATTTAGAAGGAAATAGGATTTCTCTACTTTTTTTCTTTTAATTTTTCAATTTTCACCTAATTCCTTTTTAATGAAATTTAAAATAGTATTAAACATTTTAATAAGTTTGTGTCACGACCCAAAAATGAGCGTGATGGCACTCATCTCATCCCACCAAGACAAGTCAGCCTACCACCCAACTATAACATTAAAAATGTGAAATTTTAATAAAAATGAAAGTTCAATTACGAACAATAAATCAACTTAATGAAAATTCCCCAAAACCTG
>JAPFFP010000009.1:6870689-6889366 GCA_026153255.1 Solanum medicagineum | reverse complement strand
GTCGCCCAGCCCCACACCCCCATACCAAAATATAGAAATAAAAATGTATATTTTGAAAAAATTTAAATATTAAAATTTTTGAGTTTACAAAAACTCAAATATTAAAAACTTTAATTTTATAAAAAATTCAAAATTTAAAATTTTTAATTTTTACTCCACCTTGAGCCTTATCCATCCCCACCCTTAACCCCCCTACCTTAACCCTCCCACCTCTCAAAAAAAAATTTAAATATTTATTTTTTAAAAAATATTTCAAATATAAAATATTTTTTTTAATGTCAAAAACTAGATTTTTTTCCTGAAGATTAGTACTAGAAAGAACCAAAAATTGTACTTTAATATGAAAAATAATGGTTTATATATAAAAGAATGTAGTAGGGTAAAATTGATAATTCAAGCCTTTTTTACTATTGAAATGTTCAAAAAATAGCACTCATACGCCCTTTTTTATGTGTAAAACACATGTTTTACTATGTCAGCACTTTATGTTTACTTGATAAAAATATGCAAGTTGAAGTGCCTATTGTCCACTTTAAAAATTTGAGTTTCAATTATAAATTTCACTCAATTTAAGTATTGTGCCTTTGTTAAAAAAATGAAAATATTTGGCCCAATCGGTGTTGAGCATGTAGTAGTAGTGTGTTGTGTTTGGCTCAGAGGCGGCAGTAGTGGCGCTTCTTCCCCGCTGAAATTTCTCGGCTATTTTATATTGATTGACAACAGCTGAGTCTTCCTGTTGTGTAGCACTGAATGTCGGTTTCGCGTAGGGTCCTTTACTCTTTCACTCATTACAAACTCTATAATCTCTCTTCTTCTTTATCATCTTTGCCTTCTAGAATCTTCTTCCCTTTTCAATCTCCTTCCTTTCACACGTTCTCTTCACTCATGCCCAACAATCAGGTATTTCATTACTCTCTGCATCTCAAATTTATGTTATTCAAACTCATTCATGTAAGTTTTTGATATTGGTGTATTGGCCTTCTTGTTTTTTTGGTTTGATTCTGAATGTCCAATTATGAGATTGCATTAATTTTTCAAACTGATTGCGAGGGACAGAGGGAGTACTACATTTATTGGGTTATTGAATTGAACTACTTCTGATATTGATGTATTGGCCTACTTGTTTTTTAACCTTTTGGGTATGCTTCTGAATGTCCAGTTTTGAGATTGCATTACAAAAGAACGAATTTTTCAAATTAATTGGGAGGGACAGAGGAGTACTACATTTATTGGGTCATTGAACAACTTCCGATATTGATATATTGGCCTACTTGTTTTTTGACCTTTTGGGTATGCTTTGGAATGTCAAATTTTGAGATTGCATCTAAAAGACTGAGTTGACGTTAATTCGGAGACAGAAGTATGTTTCCTACATTTATTGAGTCATTAACAACTTTAGATATTGTTATATTGCCTTCTTGTTTTTTTGGTTTTTGGGTATGCTGCTGAATGCCCAATTTTGAGATTGTGTTCTTAAAGAACAAGTTTTTCGTGTAAATTGGGGGACAGAGGGAGTTCGTTTTTCTACATTTATTGAGTTATTGATCAACTTTTGATATTGGTCTATTGGCCTTCTTGTTGTTTTTGGATTTGTCTGTATGTCCAATTTTTAGATTGAATGCTAAAAGAATGAGTCTTTGATAACCTTTGGTGTTGTCACTATGATCTTTTTTGGTTAAATTTAAAATATCCTGTTTTTGCAAATGCAAATGGAAAGGGTTGAGCTCATTATATGTGTCTGTAAGCGCATCTAAAATTTGGCTGTAGTTTAATCACTTTAATTTCTGAACAGCAGAAAACGGGTGGTTATAAAGGAAAAAAATGGCAAGTGAGGCCAAGTTCCAATAGGGTACCAGGCTCATCTTCAAATGTGGAACCTGTATCTGCTGCAACTACTGAAGCCATTACCGACCGTCTAAAGTCCTTGGATATTACTGAAAGTGGTGCACAGTCTAGTGTTCCAGTCGCATCTCTTCAGTTTGGCAGCGTTGGATTAGCACCCCAGTCACCTGTGCAACATCAAAAAGTAATCTGGAAACCCAAATCATATGGAACAGTGTCTGGAGCCCCTGTGGTTGAAGCTGGAAAAACACCAGTTGAACAAAAAAGTGCTCTTTTAAGTAAATTATTCAAGGGTAATTTATTGGAAAATTTTACTGTAGATAACTCAACATTCTCGAGAGCCCAAGTAAGGGCCACTTTCTACCCAAAATTTGAGAATGAGAAATCAGATCAGGAGGTAGATCTCTCTCTAACTTCTCTAACTCTGTGGTTCATTACGCTTAAAAGTGGCAATTTGTGAAAGTATGGTTTTTCAGATTAGGACAAGGATGATAGAGATGGTCTCCAAAGGCTTGGCTACAGTCGAGGTATTACTCAAGCTTGTTGGCTTTTGATGTTATGCTAAGTTCATGTCCATTTATTCTTTTTATCAGGAAGGTATATTTTCCTTGAACTGGACTGATTTTGAGTTTAGTTTACCTTAAAATTCTCGGTCCTTCATCAAAACATCACTTAGGGAAGGTGGATGTTTATAAGATAAAGGCACCATTTTCACTACCTTGGTCGTTGTTGTAGCTGGATTGTCTTGTCATAATCTCTTTTGTATTCCTTTCTTTAATTGTTAAAACTTGTTTCTTGTTGGTGTTTTTTATACTGCTTATGCAGGACTTTTTTTATTTTTTTCAGGTCACACTTAAGCATTCTGGATCTCTTTTTATGTATGCTGGGCATGAAGGTGGAGCATATGCCAAGAATAGCTTCGGGAATATGTAGGTTTTGCTACGACTTCTTTTTTGGTTTAAGCATCTTCTTCTCCTTTAGGAACATGCAATTGAAGATCTAGGATATGAATTTTATGGATTCCTATCGTGATCTCAAATGTATTTACAATATTAATTGAGTTCACAATCAAAAGCTAGTTGGTTCCTATGAACCCATAGGTAAAGCTTTGAGTCTTCCTCTGGGAAGATTTTAGGGTTTGTGCATAACTTGAACTTCATTAAAGTGGTCGTTCATCCTGTGTCATTTTGTGATACAAATTTTCTTCGTTTCTTTGTTAATTTTGTTATTTAATTTGGTTGATACTAGTACAACGTCTCCTATTCATAGATCTGCGCCCGCCTTTATACAGTTGGATACAAAATTATCTATTTTCCTTCTACTTGCTCTGACATGAGATGTGGCTATAATCTATCTTATCATCCCTCAACTTTTCTAGTCCCCTAGAGGATGAATTGTGTATAGTTTTTTTGTCAAGAATGAGTCTCCTTTTTCATGTGGGAATCATCCTATATTATGTATGTTAGGTCTCTGACTCGGATCTCATCTTGCTAAGCACTAACTTATGGTGCTTTACCGTATTTTGCTATAGGAGGTAAGGTCTATGTCATCCTCCTAGTTATCTCTATGTTATTATAATGAACATGGTAAAAACAAACAAACAAGCTGTTGAATAATCGCATGCCATCATGTTTTATATACAAAGTTATTGGTGTAATTAGTGCTTTTGGGTAATCTTCATAGTGGTCGCTGCTTCAAATTATTTTGTTGAGTCATGCCTGTGCTATTGTTGAAAAACCAATGGAACTTGAGAGGGACTTCATATGACATTCATCTTCTGCTTTTAAGTGTGGTGGTAAACTGATCAACTTCTGGATGGTTTATATTGTGCATTAGCCTGTGGTCCCATTTACAGGAAAATCATCCGTTTTACACCTCCCTGGGCTTCTAGATTGTTGGGGTCATTGATTACCTGGCAATCATTATGGTGGTTAAACTCTTTGAATCTCAACTAAGGCTTGCTCTAATATTTGCATTTTGTAGCTATACTGCTGTTGGTGTCTTTGTTCTTGGACGGATGTTTCGTGAGGCATGGGGAACTAAAGCAAGCAAGAAGCAAGCAGAGTTCAATGAGTTTCTTGAGGTATGAACAAAACCTGAATCTTAGTACCTATGTAGGAGAATCGTAATACATTCTTTTACAGAGATTGCTGATCCTTTCAGTTCAATGTTTTCTGATCATGAATTAGCCTCAAGAAACTTATCAATGATAAATATTGTTTGAACTTAAAAAGCTTACTGCCTTACAGTTTCAAGGAGGACTTGGTGTAGTTTATCAGGAGAAAATAAATTTTCCTTTTAGTTTATTCTCAAAAACTTTAGGTTTGTTCAGCCTCATGCTCTTGAAAATCCTCTTTATCTGACTATTACTGAAGTGATCTCTACTGTTCTCTTCCTTTATGTTTCTACTTGTAGTAGATTTATCCCTTGAATTTCTTGTCTTCTCTGACCTCTTCTCTTGTTCTATCTTTTTCTTTCTCTGGCCGTTATTCTGTTTGACGTGCAGAAACAATTGGATTCTCTGACTGATTACAAAGACTGGAATGGAAGTCTAGGGTTTCAGTCATCATGGGCAGGAAAAAAATTCTGCACCTCCATCATCATTTAAACACAATTTCCCGGGAGTAGATGAATCCGTATAACCCAGACAACTGAAACTCTTGGTAAAATGAATCCTGCCATCCTGGTGATCATCTAGTACTCCCTTAACAATCCTGGGATCTGCAGGGTTGACACAATAAAGGAAAGGTTGAAAGAGTTTGTTTGATCGAGAGGAAGAAAGTGAAACCAGTATTTTGGGTGAAGGGAGACGGTAGTTTCTTAGTTGATGGGAAATATATCCTCCATGGTTGGATGGGGCATGGCTAACCAAGTCAGTCACTACACCTTATGAAGTCGGTCTATGGAGGTCTATTAGAAATTTGGGGACAAAATTCATGAGTAAGTGCAGTTATCAAGTGGTGATGGATTGAAAACATCTTTCTGGTCAGACAGCTGGTTAGGTCAACATCCACTAAAGCAACTCCTCCTGATTATCTTCAGCCTGAATCAACAAGAAGGTGCCTCTGTAGGAGAAGTGTGGGATGCTCATGGCTGAAATCTAAGCTTCAGAAGACATTTTAATAATATTGAGAGAGAGATAATTTGGCAGAATTTTTGCAGCACTCACAATCTATTCAAAGGCCCCTCCTCTCAGGAAGACAATCTTACATAGTAAGGGGGTAAACAAGGGAGATTTTCAGTCAAGTCAGCTTACAAGGAATTCAACCATTCAAACAACCAGATTAGTTGTTGGCCATGGAAACTAATATGGAAAGTCAAAATTCCTCATAAAGTGGCTTGTTTCACTTGGCTCGTGGCTGGGAAAGGCGGTCCTATCTCATGAAGAACTTAAGAAAAGGGATCATGTGGGTGATGCCAAGAGATACACTTGGAAGTGTTGGAACGAATATAGCACTCCATCAAAACAGAAAGAAAGATGGAAGATTATCCCTATGTGCATTTGGTGGACAGTTTGGAAAGAGAGAAATCATAGTGTTTTGAAGATAATCATAGCTCTACTCAGAAACTGAAGATGAAGTGTCTAGCCATTTTTCTATTTTGGTGTAAACATGAATATATGGAAGACAGAGAACCTTCTATTGATGTTCTAGGCTCTCTGTAAGTAGGTTATAGCTTAGTACATCTTCCTATATTCCCTTGCAAGTATGGCTTTGTGTTGCAAATAGTTATACAAAAAATGTTACCTTCTAAAGAATACACACACATCCTCCATGGTTCAAAACGCTATAGTTTCTTAGTTGATGGAGAACACATTCTCCATGGTTCAAAATGCCATAGAATATGGGTAAAGGATAGTAACTTGTTGGATTGAAGTGCTTTTGGGTTATAGCTCGTGTGGAAAACTTTGAGCATGAATAAAGCATGCAATCATGAGTGAGGTGGAATTAGCATTGGGAGAAAACCTAGTTTTATATGAGAAAAAAGAACAAAAAGACAAAGAAGCCTGCAGACTAGTTTGATAACATGTAAAGCCTGAACGCTATTTCCATGCTTATCTCAGTTAATGGCAACCTTCTCCTCTTTCTTGATCACAAGAAGTGGAATTAGCCGCCCCCATGGCTTTGGTTGGTGGTAACCAGATTTGTCCACTGGCAAAGTGTTCTATTTAAGTGAAAAAGAGTGTAGGGGCAGATCCATTATCCATTGATTTTCAAATCATGACTATTGCCTCCCGGGAAGCAAGATTGAGATGGTTTGAACATGTCAAGAGGAGATGCGTAGGCGCACCTAGGTGCAAAAGGGTGGTTGTATATGCTACGAGGAGAGGTAGAGGTAGGCCGAAGAAGTATCGGGGAAAGGTGATAAAACAGGATATGATGCAACTTCAGATTATTGAGGACATGACCTTAGATAGAGGGTGCGGAGGACAATTATTAAGGTAGCAGGCTAGTAAGGGGTGTTTGTATTATTGTTCTTAGGGTGGCTGGTGTTTATTACTTTGTACCTAGGGTGGGTGGTGTTTAGTACTTGGTACCTAGGGTGGCTGGTGTTTAGTACTTTGTTTATAGTGGATTTTATCATTGGCATTGTTGTTTCCTATAATGTGTCCTAGTTTCCTATAATGTATCCTAGTGGACTACCACATTATTGTCTTGTTGTTTTGGCTCCTTTTTGGTAGACTTTGCAGTGTTACCTTATTACTTGTTGTATTCTCTGTACTGTCTCCTCCTTTTTACATGAATGTGTTGCACTTAAGCTGAGGCCTGAGGGTCTTTCGGAAACCACCTCTCTACCTCCACGAGGTAGTGGTAAGGTATGCGTAATCCTCCCCAGACCTCATTTGTGGGGTTTCACCAGGTATATTGTTGTTGTTTGAGCTATTGCCCCTCGGGGATTTTCTCTGCCTATTAAAAAAAAAGAAGCTTGAGAATTAGTCTACACAGGAACAGATTTAAATTCCTAACTAGTATTTGGGCACGCAATTCATGTTTTAATCAAATTCAGATTTCTAAACTGTGTCTAGATCAGGACCAAACTGCCTTTTCCAGGATTCTACTCCAACTATGTTACTCTGTAAAATCATTGAAAATGCCACCGAACTTGAAATACCAGAAAATGATGGTTTTGAGGATTTTTAAAAAAAGAAATCTGGCATTAGACTTTAAAAAGTTTATGGACTTTTGGTAAACCTCTCTGTGTGAGCAGCTGTGTGGGGTAGATCTTGCACTAGAGTCTAGGGGAATAATTTTGTTCCCTATATTTTGAAGTTTGATAGTGCAATCATTTTATTGGTGCGATCATCTCTTCAGCGTGTTCTATTAGGTTGCATACTATCATTGTTAACAGGATATCACTTTGTTTGGAACAATCACTCTGAGAATATTACTAGTATGTAATGCCAAATGTCAGAGCTCTAGCCAAGTCATTCTCAACTGGTGTTGATTTAACTTTCTTGCGTCATGTTTCATTTTTCACTCTACATTTTGTCTCTCTAGTTGCAAAACCATTGTGAAAAAACTCTTTCTATGACTTCTTATAGATTATCCAAATTAATAAACCTTGGATGTTGCAGCGCAATCGTATGTGCATATCAATGGAGTTGGTCACGGCAGTGTTGGGGGACCACGGACAACGCCCACGAGATGATTATGGTAAGGTTCCAAAGGAAATCCAACAATTCCATGATATTTTATCCTTGAAAGTGGTCATATGTCTTGGTTTCAGATGGTCTTTAGTCCTATTCTTTTTCCTGATAACCGTGGTTCCCGGGCCAGCATTACACCCACTTCGCCTAATTCCACGTGTACATGTTACCTCCCACTCTCACATGTATCGAGTAACTTTGTTCCCTAAGGTTGAGATAGATGGGAAGAAGCCACCTAGTGTTTTTGCTTCCAGTGGGATTTGATCCCGAGGCCTCATGCTCCACAACCCACTTCATTGATCCCCTTACACATTGGGTGCTCTTCAGTCTTTCAAAAGAGCACTTTACTCTCTTTTGGGTGAAACTGGCTCTCGACTATGTGTTGGTCTTGAGTGAGGAGAATATTAGTAGCGTTGAACTTTACTCAAGGATTGTAGGTGCTTGCTATGTAGGAGAATCCTTCATAGTTTTAAGAGATTACATGAGAACATGGATTTATGTACAGTCTGAGCAGTGCATTCTGATTTTCCAAAGTGTACTTGTTTGCTGACAAGCTGGTTTATGGTCATGTGTTTGACATCTATTGGACTGCCATCTTTTGCTGATACTTGTTCCGATCTATTTTTGAACAGCGGTTGTGACTGCAGTCACGGAGTTGGGAAATGGAAAACCAAATTTCTATTCAACTCCCGATGTAATTGCTTTTTGCAGGGAATGGCGATTACCAACAAATCATGTATGGCTGTTCTCAACAAGGTATGCTTTCAAGTGCCTTCTGGTTTCATTCTTATTGTGGAAAATATTTGCGTCACAGTTGATACAAGCTCCAATTGGGTTTATGACCTTTAGTTTGGCAGTGAAAGTACAAGAATTGAAGGTTATCTAGCAGCTACAAAAAAGATTTTGAGGATAACAAGTAGTTGAAGACTTGAAGTATGTATGTCTTAGAAATGGAAATTTTTTGTAGTATAGCAATGTAAACAGTAGTAGTAGGTCTATGAGTACTTGCTAGTTTTTCATAAGAGCATATATAGAACCTCAAGGAGTTGGCTAGCCTGGTATCACATTGAGGCCCTGTATGGGATTGACTGTGAGTGGTGTAAGAGCAAATCTATGAGACTATTGGCTGAACAATCCCATGTATCTTGATGACTAGGCACGCCAAAGTTTTTGTTGTTTTGGTCCTTTTAAGGACTCACACGAAGTAGCGATATCTAAGTTGCAGTCATTTGACACAAGTCCATCAAGGCAAATCACAAATGAAGAATACATATATTTTAGGCTACAAGATATGACAGTTAGCAGTACACCAAACTTTTAAAAGAACATACATGTAAAGTTATCAAACTGCAGTTCGTCTTCAAATTCTTGCTCTAAAGCTGTAGTGGGAATATGGTCTTCTATATTGGGCTATCTGTTACATCCTTTAGTGTTTACTTGTATGAGGAGTAATTCCTTTATCTCAGTTTGTAACACTGTTCAGTGACATATATCACAGGTGCTTGTAACTAGAAGTTCTTTTAACCTTCAAGGTTAACCTAGCCATGTCATGTTGCTTTGGTTTCAAAAACTTTTTTATAGGGTCATTGTCTATTGATATAGATGAGAAAATCTGCATAAAAATGGTATATGAGAAGTAAAGAGTGTCACGCAATGATATGATTCTACACAAACCAAATCCAAGTTATTTCCACACCATTTGCCATGGAAATAATTTAGAAGTGCTTCACAACTTTCTTAAACTTTTTTCAGATATAGCTCTAAGTAAAGTAAATTATTTCATGTTTCTCTCTCTCTCTTCTTTAATGATAGTTTCTCTCACT
This sequence comes from Solanum medicagineum, assembly GCA_026153255.1. Lineage (NCBI taxonomy): Eukaryota > Viridiplantae > Streptophyta > Magnoliopsida > Solanales > Solanaceae > Solanum > Solanum medicagineum. The sequence goes on along the minus strand of JAPFFP010000009.1, from coordinate 6,880,054 downwards.
GCCAACCAATCTCCCCACAAAATCAATTGTGGGAGCTCTAAGATTACACTGCCCTATGCTCATATTCTCTGTCCTCGATATTCTATGGTAGAATGAATTCTCAGAGAAGAAGAAACTGTTTCAATCTGCCTGCTTCGAGGTGTTATGAGTCATCTGTGGATTTCTACTTAGATAGCAGCTCAAGAAGAGTATGGAAGTCTCGCATGTACTGAATCCAGCAAAATTTCTTCTGATTTAAGATCTCAGCAGACTTCTCGTTTTCCATAAATGAATACCTGCACAATGTTCGTCAATGTTGACAAAATATACACAAGATAACAGGCTGTAGCACTGGTGTTTCTCATCGGCTTCCATGAAAATATAGGTCATGTAGCAACTCTAACAGCTTTTCTGAATTGCTTTCTTGCTAATTGTAGATGGTTGTTTATCCATTTATTTGGTTGCTGTTGATTTCAGAGGGTGGTTGTTTCACATTGTCTCGTTTTCATTAAAAAGAAGAAAACATAAACTTAGGGTATGTGTCTGTCTGATCAGAGTATGAGAAACTGTCTATTTCTGAAAGATCCCTTGGTTTCCATGTGAAGGAAATCAGTGACTTCCTTCTTTGCTGCGTATGATGCACTTTGCGAGGAAGGTACAGCAACCACCGTTTGCCAGGCTCTCAACGAAGTTGCTGATATTTCTGTACCTGGTAAGTTTAACATTGTACCAAACATTATTTAGATTGTTTAGCTGATTAGTTGATCAGTCATCTTTTGTGCCATTTCTATGGCATGTTTAATGCAGTCTAATTCCTGTTTTGTGTGACTCTAATTGTTTTACTTAGGTGGTTTGCCATATCAGTGTATTCTCTTTTACCCTCCCTCCACTGAGATGATGTAGTATCTTTTGTGGCATTTCTATGGCCTGTTTAATGCAGTCTGATTCCTGTTTTCTGCCACTCTAAATTGTTTTACTAAGGTGGTTTGCCGTATGAGTGTGTTCTCTTTTAGCCTCCCTCCACTGAGATGATGTAGTTTTACTAAGAGTTGGGAGCAGAACTGCTTGGAACATTTTAATTTGAACTTGGAAAAAGTGGAGCCAGTTCAGATGATCATCAGGATATATAATGGAAGTTAAAAAGATGTCAGATGGTCATCAGGATATGAAGTTGTAATTATACTTATGCATGTCGATGCGCTTCTGGAGAAAAAAAGTTTCTTAAGTAATGAAGTAACTTGTGTCCAAGTAAAATCTGGAGGAAGAGTTTGGTTGGATGCAGTGGCATACATATCCCAAACTCCTCCATATGCCATATTTTCGTCATGGCATCTCATAATCGACCAAGGAAATCACAGCTGTAGTGCTGTGATTAGCAGGGTCACATAAGACTGAATGAATACATACTTGCAGAATTTCCTTGACATAATGAGGAAGGAATGAGAGTGGTGGAATCTTGTATTTTCTGTTTGTTGGTGATACATTTTTGTTCAGTGATGCAACGATTTCCAGATTCAATAGTTGAGGCGAGTGTCGCTCATCCTTTTCCTTGGGAACTAGTAACGTCAAATATTTCTCACAAACAGTACATAGGTCGTACTGAAAATCATATTTACAAAATTATTTTAAAATCCTGCTAACACCTACCTAAATTGAAACTAGAACATCAATTATGGAGATATTGTCATTTGAATATATTTGATTACACCAAGAACATAGTGACACAGAGAATATTTGTTTGAAGGTTAATTGACAAAATACGAACAAAAGGCATCACACAAATTGAACATGTAATTGCAGAAATCACATTTGCTTATTTGAGAAGGTCGAAGAATTGTTTAATGGGGTGGTAAAATATTTACTTGAAGGCGTTATTTGACTGCACTTTAATCCTCCCTGTTATATGTTATCTTCTTCAAGTATCTATTGTTACACCAAGAAACTTGAGAGACTTCAAAAAGCAACATTTTTTGGAATCAAATGCCGAGATGAAAATTTTGTTATGTACTAAAAGAGTGCACATCTCTTACTAAAGTAGTTGGACCAAGAATAAGATTTGAGGGGACTGGAAATAAAGTAGTGCAATAAAGGTGCACTATGCAATATATTCACCATGAATAAATGCAGAATCCAAGTATATACTAGATACAGGGACTCTTACAGTTTCTAGAGTCTTTAGATTTGTTGCTAATTAAATATAGATGTAGCTTGTAATTATGGTCTCACTGGCTTTGGAATCAATACAAATTTCACCTTATAAAAATAAATAAATACATGATTCAAGTAGGTTGGCAGCGAAAAGAAGACATTTTCAAGGAGGAGCATGGAGGGAATCATTTTGATAATAGGTAAAAATATTATCCAAAGTGGCATGAAGGTGTGCAACATGGATTGGTTTGGCCAAGACCTCCTAAATCTTCAACTATTTAAGGAATAATGATCCTAAACATATCAAAATAGAGACTGATGATTATTGGACAGCTACATCTACAAAAAGTAGAGCATAGAGGATCTTTTTTAAGATTTTTGTGGAGCTTAGAAGATATTTGTAAGGTTGCTGATTTAAAAATACCAACAAAAAATTATTATCATTGGACCACATAGAGGTGGAATAAACAGTGTGAACAGTTTTTTCTTTACCATAAAGCTTTGAGGATATTGTTTCAAATACATGGCTAGCTGCGTAGTGAGCTATCCTTTTATGAATATAGATCCCTCTATCAGTATGTATTATGTGGTAATGTACTTTAAAACTTCGTTAAGTTTCTGCGTATTTTGAGGAACCTGTGTGAAGACCTATGGTCTTGTCACACCACTAAAAACAAGTACATCATGCAAAGTGAAGGATTTTATATAACGTGGTTCTGTTCTTGCATATGAGAATACGAGTAAGATATCATATGTTATATGTGTAAGAGGTGGAAGAAGAGGTAGATTATTTACCTGCCTATATTGTGAGGATATAGTTTTGGATCTCTTTTGGTATGCTTATAGAGCCCAAGCACTTTCAAATGTTTGTTTCTTTACTGGGACTTTAAAAGGTAGAAAAAGAAAAAAGAGAAATTTTTCTGCAGAAACTAGATCTTTCTTGTTTTTGTGATTTTTCATAGTACCTGAGGGGTTAGAAGTTAGTCTAGATTGGATACTATTTCTAGAGAATCATATTTTTATCTAAATTTTCTTATGTTGTACACCACTTGTACACACTTGTATGTTGTATCACTTTATTGAAAGAGAAAAAGGATGTGAGAAAAGGAGGTCTAATGCGAATTTATTTCTTTGTTTTGCTAGCTTATACATTTACTTTTTCCTTGGTACAACTTGTCTAAGATTTTGTCCTATATATTCTTATTACATTCTTATCACTCTCTTTTGCTCTCCAAAGGCCTTATCTCTATCATCCATCCTTGTCCTCTGGGTATGTTGCCAGATTCATTCTCCTACTACAGACGGTTGTCACGACTCAGCATCTTTTCTGTTTACTTCTTTCGATAAGCAGTTTCATTTTCTGGATATCTTTTTTTTTGGGGGGGAGGCAAATTTACGAACAAGATCAACACTGAACATGTCAACAAACAAAGACAAATCAAAGAATGTGCTGCTCACTAACGAAATTACACTTGACCAACCACCAAATCAAGCAGAATGAAGATAGATGATATCTTGAAAAACAAAGAAAAAAACCTCACGACATACGGGCGGTCCTGAAATCTATAATTAGTCTACTCTGATTACAGATACATAACCTACTGTTAACACGGAGTAACTAAGGAATGAAAAACATAGAACATGGAGCAGGCACTCATAGCCCATAATATCTGTATTCTTCAAGTTTAACCATTTAAGCACCACCACCTTGGATCGGCCCATTAGATCTGAATCCACATCCCATACCACGAGTTCCCCTTCCACGGCCACGGCCTCGTCCCTGAATCGGGGCTTCTTTATTGTAGAAGCCACCATCTTGTTGGACATCCTGTGGACCATTGTACCCTCCCCTTCCACGGCCATGGAAGCTACGACCTCTGCCTCGACCCCTATCCCTTCCGTAGCTCCGATTGCGATCGTACCCACCATCATCGTACTCAGCCGGCGTAAATCCGTTTCTTGGAAACCTCTGGACCTTTCCCTTCCTCTACCACCACGGCCTCTTCGTCCACCGCTAGGAGATCCTTCTCCATCATAATCAAAATCTGTTGACACTTTTACCTGGTCTGCTGGCCATGGTCGTTGGTACCCCACAGCATTCTTGTCCAGCTCCTTATTGGAGAGAGTTATTGTGATCATTGAGACATGCCTGGTGGTCTCGAGAGGCAGGAGACCTTCTTCAAGGGGTTCCCATGTATCAGTAATATCAGTGGATGTTATAGACATTACTTGGTGAAGACCAACAATTCTCCTCTTAATCAATTCCACAGTTGTCACTGTCTTATTGATTGCCCTGCCCATTGCCTTGAGCACAATCTCCTCTGATTCTTTCTCCTGTACCAGGGTCATAGCATAGGTGATATAGCTTCGCATCCTGCCCTGGCTAGTAATCCGAACCTCATTCGCATCAATAGGTGTCTCGACCCTTGGCTTCTCCACTTTCTGGTACCGATCCACCTTGGTATAAGAATAAGGATAAGATTAGTTTTATTCTTCTCCACGAAAGAAGAGCCCTTTTCTTCGGCTTCGTTTCTTCGTTAACGCCCTTTTTTCCTGGATATCTAAGAGCATTTTAATTAGCGCATTGATTGTGTTGCTAAAAGCAATATGCTTCATGTGCTTTTGAACTTTGATTGCTGCTAAAAGTTTACATCCTTCTGGGAAGTGAAATGACAATCTTAAAATAGCCATTCCTTCATGCTATTATCTGTATATTTGCGATTGCTTTTTAGATATCTTGTATTAGTTTTTCTTTCTAATCTCTTCACTTGCCTCCGCAGTATTCATTTATGTTGTTAGTACTTGTCTTTGAAGTAGTATTTTTCTCCTTCATACTTCGATTCGATGTGCAGGATCAAAAGACCATATAAAAGTGCAGGGTGAAATTTTGGAGGGTCTCGTGGCCCGCATCGTAAAACGTGAGAGCTCAGAGCATATGGAGCGGGTTATGAGAGATTTTCCTCCTCCGCCATCAGAGGGTGGTAAGCTATTGTTTTTCCCTATATGATCCTACTAAATACTCTCTACTGATATTTGTTGGGGTTAACATGTTTTAGTTGTATGCTTAAATGGAGTAGTGAGAAGATTGTTTTGTTCGTGGTACGATTGAATGGTTAAAGAAGCCTAAATGACAGTGTGAGAGACCCATGTCACCTAGTGACTGATTTTTGAAATGTATCTTCTATTCATCAACTAGTTGTCTTAGTCTCCTGTACAAGTTGAACCGTGAATGTATTCCAAGATCATCTAGAATATGCTTCTTCAACTCCACAAACAAATGGATGATATCAGTGTTGAAGTGGTTCAAGTGAACTATGGCATCAGATGAACTAAAGAAAGAAGAAAAGAACAGAAATAGGTAATAGAAATATCCCCTCTCGAATAAATTCATGCAAGGCAGCTACCACAACTTCAACTTACTTTTGTATGTCCTTGATGTGAATTAATTTTTTTATATTTTGCTAGATATTGGAACATAGATCCTTTGATGGGAAAATTTATGGAATTAGTGGATAATCCTACCAGAGATGTAAAGAGCTCCTAATACTTTTATTTTTATTTTGTATAATATTGGTCTAAGCCTTTATGGGGCGACATAGTCAATGAGGGTTTACACCCCAACTTAATTGGGGTTCAGGCATAGTAGTTGTGAGACAATTGGGTATCTTATTATTTTTTTTATAAGTATTTTTTCCTTTTCCAGAGGGTTTGGACCTGGGACCTACGTTACGTGAAATTTGTGCTGCAAACAGATCAGAAAAGCAGGTAAATGTCTATTTGCTTCAGCAGCAAAGAGTAGTTTCATGTAACCAAAGTGCCAAATTCTATGTCTCTTCTATGTGCAGCAAATAAAGGCACTTCTTCAGAGTGCTGGCACGGCTTTCTGCCCGAATTATTTGGACTGGTTTGGAGATGAGAACTCTGGCTCACATTCAAGAAATGCTGATCGATCTGTTGTCTCAAAGTTCTTACAATCACATCCTGCTGATCTTTATACAGGAAAAATACAGGTTTTGGCAAAATTTCTGAAGTGAATCAAGTAAAAGATCTCCTAATTAATTTGTTGAATGTTACAGTTGGTTGTTCATTTCTTGATAGTCATCGCTGACCTAACCAATAGCCATCAGTGACCTAACCAAATTAGTCTCCTTACATATGTTATTACAACCATATTATAGTGGTACCAGTTTTCAGAAAGAGATCTAGCTAACTTGCTGCCTAGTCACATATTCACCCTAGTTTTTCTTCCCTAATAATCAACTTATCAGATCACCCTCTTTTTGTGGCTCGTTTAACTAAACCTTATTTTAGCATAACTGCTTTCACGAATATGATTGCTAATTGCTTCATGTTGACAGAGATTTCATATCTCTCCCATGTGTGATTTATCCTAGCAACTATTGATTAGGTAAAGAAGTGCCCCTACCCATGAAAAATAAACTAAGGGCAAAAGAAACAAAGGCCAACACATCGACTCAAGAGGGGGGCAAAGAGATTCATTTGACTTCTCCGTCTAATGATAAAGCAGATGAAATATAACTGTTATAATAGGAATAGGATTCCTATTTAGAATTGGAATAGGAATAGGTAAATACTATCCTACTTAGAATAGGAATAGGAATAATAATATTATATAGAATCCTACTTGGAAAAGGATTGTATTATAGTATCCTAGTTGGAAAAGGAGTTTAATATAGTATCTATAAATAGGGTCTCAATGTAATTACATTATTCAATAATATTTTCCTCTTATATTTCTCACATGGTATCAGAGCTTCTACGGTCCTGGTAGAAAATCAAAGAGCTTCCGCTGCCTTCGGGCGGCTATGACCCATATATGCCTGTGACCCATATATGCCGCCCATCTAGCCAATGATTATGTTAGCAAACCAAAAAAAAAAAGAAAGAAGATTAGGTCACCGTGTCATCTTTTTGGTGACTACTTTTTCATATTTATCATGTGTAGCACTATACCATCTTTCCGGCTGAAACTTCCTTCCAAGAAACTCAAAACCAGACAGTTTCTAGTGACTGCTAGGCTGGTGTGCATCGTTCTTTTGTTTTTCTTGAGTGTTCCTTCCAAGAAATTGAAAACCAGACAGTTTCTAGTGACTGTCAGGTTGGTGTGCGTCGTTCTTTTGTTTTTTTCTCGAGTGTTCCTTTCAAGAAACTGAAGACTAGACAGTTTCTAGTGACCGCCAGGTTGGTGTGCGTCATTCTTTTATTTTTCTCGAGGCAACAGAGATCAAGTAAAATTGGACGAAGGGAGCATAAAAAAGACCGAGGAAATCTGTATTACAACCTAGATTTCTTAAAGTACACAAACGTTGAAAACAAATAGAAACTACTGTAATATGGATTTGATGTTATAGAATTTTTTGCATTTGAAAACTACTAAGTTGCACGTGTGTAGGTATGAATTAGGTTTAAAACATAGAAAAATTATAGGGTATTCATCTAATCAACAGTAGAATTTTGGTTGATCCCATCCCATTATTGGGACCGTGCATGCCCACACGCCAATCCCGCATTAGTATGATATTGTTCGCCATCGATGTGGGAGCGAGAGTTTTCATTATCCTAACACCCATAATTAGTCAAATCATATGATTATCTTTAATTATTAAAAATTTTAGATTTAAACTTCTTAATTTTTTTTTTACTATAATCATTATTCCTATACAAATTAAAATTTCATATCATATCCTAATCCAAAAATTGAATATCGAACCAAACAAAAACCTTAAATTCGTGGAAGCAAATAAGATAACAACAAAGACATGTATTCCCATTGGCCACAACTTGAAGACTTCCAATTCATTGCATTCCCACTTGAAACGAAAGGTCATCCATCATGACCCCTTGGCTTCTTGAAAGCAACTTAAACCAAATTTTATTTATTTTTATAAAAAAAAAACAAACAAATTTCATACCTCACGTAAAATTTATTTAGTTTTTTCGTAGTTATTCATGCATCAAGGGGAATGCACCCTTAGAACTACATTGGAGAAAGTAATATCATGTGACATTACTTTATCAAATCTTAAAGAGTTAAAGAGAAAAGGCAGATATTTTGGGCCTACAATTTGAGAGTCGTCCCTCCTCTGTTTTTTTAAAAATATTGAATATTATTGATTAAAAGGAAAATTATTAGAAGAAGTTTGATAATTTATCGATTTTGACTGATATATACTGAAAATAAATTATAAATTTGGCTCCTCTTCGTTTTTCCTAAATTCTTGTTAAAAAGGGAGATACATTTCATAGTTTTAAATCAACCATTGAAATTTAATAAATCAAAAAATAATTCTGAATCATAATTAGGATAATAAATATTTCATATATTTACTCTCAAAAGATAAGACCATCCCACAATTCTAGACATTGAATTTATTCTTTCTTCTTTCCTTTTAAAGCAGCGCACTCCGAGAATTGAAGGATTAAAATATATTATTTCAATTACTTTTTATTATATTAATATTTATTTTGTCAAATATTCGTATATTTGATTGCTACATTACATACAATACCTGTCCTACTCAAAAAAAAAATTATAATAAATTCCCGCAATATAATTTTTTGAAAGTGGAACTATCCAAATTTAACATTGCAATTCTTTTCCAAACTATCCAAATCAGACTAAAAACAATTTGGGATGAAAAAAATAGAATAAATAAATAAATAAGTAAAATAAGAAGCAAGTAGATTTATTTTTTAAAATAAATAAATAAGTAAAATAAGAAGCAAGTAGATTTATTTTTTACTTAAGGCAAGTAAAAAAAGTTTTAAATATATCATGTACAACTAAAGTGTGAAATTGAGAATAAATATATAAAATTAATTATTTTAATCATGACTAAAATTTATTTTTAATCTATTAAATCTTAACCAATCTAAATTTATAGAACTTGCGGTAAATTCCAAAATTATGTATATAGTATTATTCTTCTTGTTCAATGTTTAATAATACTTATACATTTCATAAAATGAAGAAATAATTTTAACGCAGAAAGTACGATAAAGTGTCAAAATTGAAAATAAAAAATAAAAAATATATTTCCAGATAAAAATCCTACCAATATTAAAATGGAGTGGAGTAAATATATTCACATTCGTTATTAAAGTTGTAGTTCTATAACGTCAACCCCCCCCCCCCCCCCCCGACCCCCCCCCCCCCCGCCCCCACGTCTCACACCACCCCCCCCCCGTCCCTCCCACGGCGCCCACGTGCCACAGTC
>JAPFFP010000009.1:6829585-6840923 GCA_026153255.1 Solanum medicagineum | reverse complement strand
TTACTGAGGACATGACCCTAGATAGAAAGACGTGGCGGTCGCGTATAAGAATAGCGGGTTAATTGGTAGGTTTAGGTAATGCTTGTTTTGGGGTCTAGCAGGGTAGTTGGGAAGGGGTAATCTTGTGTTCGCAGTATATGTCGTATTGTGTGCTACTTTTGTCACTCTTTTCATCTTTACATACTGTTTTTTGTCATATCTAGTTTCTTATCTGCTTTTGGGTTTTGAGATGAGGGTTTATAGGAAACAGCCTCTCTACTTCTATGAGGTAGCGGTAAGGTCTGCGTACATCACACCCTCCCCAGACCCCACTTGTGGGATTCAACTGGGTATGTTGTTGTTGTTTAATAAATAGATGGCAGTGAGACTTGAAAAACTTCACCTAATCTGATAGTATGCTTCACTGCGTGATTGCTAAAGTTTAAGCTCTTATACATGAGACACTTATTTTTCTATTTTGGGTCTGCAACAAAGCCAAACTAATCTAGCTGGTAGATAAAAAGTTTTAAGTTGACGAAAAGTTACAGTAGCAAATCAAATGGTGGTGACTCTTACACCTCCACCATCTTCTCAATTAAGATTAAAGGGTGGGTCATAAAGTTTGTCCATGACACTTAAATATGCAAACACATCTTTTTGATTAACAAAAAAGGTTTACAGAAACACCATAAACCTTAAACTTGATGGTTGATGTGGAACACTGTTATCAACTACTCCCTCCGTCCCATATTTTAAGGGCATCTTTCTATAAATATTTGTCCCATATTATAAGAGCACTTACTAAATTAGGATAGAATTAATTATTTTTTTCCCATTTTACCCCAGCATTAATTAGTGTATTAATGTTTTTTTGTAACTTAATTGAATGTACTTTGAGATAAATGAAGAGCAAAATGGTAAAGTCTACTAATGTATTAATGATTTCTTAATAACAGTGTAAAATGGAAAGTGAGCTTATAATATGGGACGGAGGGAGTAACTTACTTCTAGGAATATTAAAGGATTATTATGAACAAGCAAAAGATGAAAAAGAGACTTACAATGGTAATTCACGAGTCAATCCGTCAAATAACAATTGATTGGCACCAACTATGAAATTTAAGAACTTCAATGCCCATGCATCTTCAGCTGAATCAACATGAACTTTTACCTTTTTGATCACCTGCACACATTCAAATTCACAGTAAGGCAAGAACAGGAAACCTGAAAAATAAGAGTACACTAGAAGAATCACTCTGAAAATGGAAATGTTTAAGCATATAGAAACATTGGAATTTGGCATGAGTGTTCATATTATCTCTTCATCTCCCTTCGACAAAGGGACATACAGAATAATACGAAATATATGTCCTGTCAAAGTACTTCTGCCTTAATCACTCGAACTGAGATAGTTAAAATATGAAATAAATGGATGACTAAATTCTCTATAGGGAATACCTCTTCTTCGAGTTCTTCATGACGAATGCTACCAGCTTTCATAGCTTTGGTGTTTTCTGGTTTGCCACAAAGAAGAGTGTACTCCATCTTTTTTTCGCACCACTCCTGAAGGCAACTTGAGATTATGAGGATAAACAATCAGTAAAATCATGTTTTAGGGGAACTTACTCCTCGCACAATGACTTGCAAATATAAACAAAACAAATGCAGAACACAAGAATGTGATAAAAAAACGAGTACTTCCATTTGCACCAGCCAAACTCTCAAATAAAATGTATAGAATAGTTCTATCCCTAGTACTGGATCTCTATAAGGTAACTAGAAAGAAGGTTTATCCACAATGAGAGGGTATTGAAGAGAAACCAAATAAAATAAATTAAAACTACAAGTTCAAAATTTTGAGAAAGTCCAGCAACTTGTATTGGTCAATGCTCAACAGCACTGATCTGCTTCCTGAGACCGAAGGAACGACAAAATCAATGTTGTTACTGAGAAATATTGAAATTGAGACATATGGTCTGTTGAATTGCATGGCCATCTCATCTAAAAAGTTTACGTAGTAGAAAAAGAGCACCACTTTTATTTACTTAATTATGTCTTCAACACGGCCTCGCACGTGTAGGCCTGATTTTTTTGTTATTTTTGTGGGCCAAGCACCTGAAAAGTCCTTTTGATAATGGGTGATGGTAAGACTCAAATCCAGACCTCTTCCTACTCTGATCCTGGGTTGAATGATATGATATTCTCCCATCTAAAAACTGAAGCCATAAGAGAGAACATCATTTATACTTCTTAGTTATTTCTTCTACATGGTCAATGGATTCAACATATTCTGGAAATGTTACAAAGACCCCATAAGCCATTAATCTGATCTAGATTCAAAATCTTGCATCTCAAATATCTCAAGCGATTCTATAATGAAATACATCTTTTGCATTAGTCATCATACTACATCCTAGAACTTACTAATAAATCAGACGAATAATCTTACTTAGCCAGCTCCATCTCAATACCGTGAAACAATTCAAACAACATTTCCAACCAACATCTATCTACCATCAAGATGACTAGAGAAGAACTCAAGATAAAATATCAAAAAAATCACTCCCTTTGTCCCAATTTATATAAAACTCTTTCCACTGTAGACCATCCCAAATTGTTTGAACACCAGTTGATAGCTGTATAATTTATCACAACTTCAATAAATCAAGTTCATTAGGCTATTCAATTGTTGAACTCAATCAAATCAACTTCCACACTTTTATTTATTCGTCTGCTATGCTATTCCAAGAAAGGAAGCCAGATTAATATCTTAAGCTATATAACCAGTCAAATAACTTCATATAAAATAGGAAATCTTATGATAATAAGCCCTCATGTTCTAGTCAACAACTTAACGAGCGAAGTTCCTCTAAAACATTCTAACATCAGAACATCAGGAAACCACAACTTTTCAAACTATAACATCAAAAGGCACCAAAAGTGTAACATTACCACACCTAATTGTAAATTATTAAGATTCATACATTCAAAAACTATATGTAAATTTCTATAAGTTGCAATTTTGTATTACTAATCCAATTTTACACAATCTCGAAAGAAAAGTCGCATAATTGGGAGGTATGAAGTATAAAGTTTCGAAATTCATACTGTGGCAGTAATATCAGTAACAGCCAATCCTCTTTTCCTCCTAAACCGTCTCAAAAACGAGGCGAAAACCCTATTCCTCTTCTGACTACTCATCAACCTTCCCGAATCCTCTACATCTACCACTGCCGAGTCACTTTGAGAACAACAACCCGAAAAACTCCGTTTCGATAACAGCGAAATCGACTTTATCGACCTGACGTTGTTCAGAAAATGCGCCGCCGACGAAGAAGCACGTAACGGTGATGAAACCAGAGATCCCGTAGCTTCGAAGGCAGCTTCGATTAACGCCATTTCTTCTTCACTGATGATCTCTACTGGAATCTCGGGAACTGTGTTGTTATTGTTTTGTGATGTTTGTTCTTCGGAGCAACTCGGTGATCGTGACTCAGTCATTTCCGGCGAGTTGGCAGCGAGTCGCGGCATGTGACCGTTGGCAACGGCACAAATGGAGGATCGTGTGGGATAATGGGAGTACGTCGGTCAACTAACTTTCAAAAGAAGATTCAAATTTTCTATTTAATTCTTTAAGTATTTTTATTTTCTATATTAATTATCATTAATTATTTATTAAAATATATTTTCACTAGTATGTTGTTGTTCATGTCAAATGGACTCTACAGGAATAATAAAAAATATTACGCCCTCCGTCCCAATTGAATTATCAGGTTAGGGATTAATATATTTTTTATTAATTATCAAATATTACACTCTCCGTCCCAATTTAGTTTTCAGCTTAGGGATTAATATATCTTTTATTAATTATCATTAATTATTTATTAAAATATATTTCCACTCGTATATTGTTGTTCATGTCAAATGAACTCTACAGGAATAATAAAAAATATTATGCCCTTCGTCCCAATTTAGTTGTCAGGTTAGGAATTAATATATCTTTTAAGAAAAAGTTAATAAGGTATGTTATTTGACTAAAATTTCCTAATAAATATTATACTTGCTGAAAATTGCATCTTTAACAAATAGAGTTTGTAATATAAGGAACTTCTTTGGAAAAGTATAAATCAATAAAAAAAAAAAAAAGGAAAAAGTACACATACCTAATTTGAAATTATTTACTTTTAATAGACTCAATCTAAAATATTTATCTTTAATAACCTATTACCCAAACTATTTACCTCTCTACCCATTTACCCTTTTTTATTTCGCTTGCTGATGTCATGCTGACATCAGCGTGAATACTAAAAAATATACTCTACCGGTATATATATATAAGTTTAGTCCTTTATGATGCTCTGGTGGTATATTGATACTCAATTGATATATAAGTTGTTTTTAAGAAATAAATGAGAGGCAAATACAAAAAAAATTATTAAACTCTAAATTAGTAAAAAATATATTCGTTGTATACTCTATTGGTATATTTATACCATATCGATATCATATAGGATTGAGCTTAATCATTTGTGATACCCTGTTGATATATGTATACCCTATTGATATATCATACATGTGCTACGTCAGCACACGAATTTTAATATTAGGGGGGCAAATTTTAATAAAGGGGTACAAAATGTAAAAGAATATATGAATATAAATAGTTTGTTTTAAAGAGGTACAAACTTAATTTTTTCCCAAAAACAATTATTAAATTACCAAATTATAAGATATCAATATCAATTATACCGAATTGCTCCATATATAATCTCCGAACCAAATTTTCTAAACGAATCAGAGCCGAATGGGCCATTGGGGGCCTGCCCAATTCAGTATTCTGCAATTTGCAGCAAATGGCAACGGTACACTGCCAAAAAGCCCAAAACTAGCCGTTTGAAATGGCTAGTTCATTACACATAAATCTCAAAATTTCGAAATATTCCAACTTCAAGTTTTATTAATTTTGACTTCTACATCTGCTTTTACTCAGATATTCGGTATATTTGTTTTAACTTACAAAATTTTCATCTTCTTATTTTTATTCTTTACTAGTTTAATTATTTATTTATTTTATTCATAATTTCATATTATCTTTAATTTCATTACTTGTATAATCTTAATTTAATATGGATTTCGGTAGGAAAAAAAAAAAGAAAAAAATACATTTTTTGGTGGAGCTGCTAACGCATGAATTGGTAAAAATAAATAAGTTGGTACTTCTAAATCTAAATCATCAAGACAACCGTCATTAAGAATTAATACGGAAGATTTTACACATGTTGATGGTACTTGTTTTAATACCAATACCAATAGTAATACTGAGTCAGATCATGAATTTTTTAAACAAAGACTTGATAATTTTAGTGAGTCGTTAGATGAGGATGATAATGAAGTTAATGAAGATGATGAGGGTTCAAACATGGTTCAATCGCAATTTAAGCATTCTAATATTTTCGATCCTAGTACATGTTGTCCTTATAATAAACAACAGGATCTTAGAGATTACAAAAATGATTGCCGTTATTGGTTTGCCATTTAATTTTGCTTAAAGTGTGAATTTTATTCATTATATTCAAATTGTTTATAATCCATCATTTACTAATTTTTCTAGAAATATAATTAAAAAAAAAGGTTTTTGATTACCTAGGTCAATATGTAGACTTTCTTCTTTGTTTATTTGTATATAACACTGGTAAATTAGCAATTACTTTCCATATGGGTCGTAGTGTAACTAGTAATGATTATTTTACAATTACCGGACATTGGATTGATGAAAAATGGGTAATGAAAAAAGAATTTCAGGTTATAAAAATTGTGAATTGCGTAAAATCGGTTCTTCTATAGCGCAAACAATTATTTCAAACTGACGCTTAGTCCTATTTATGATGATGGTTTCATATTAGATGTGATGCACATATTTATAATTTGATTATTAGGGACAGTGTATCAATGTTTGAAAATGGTTGTAAAAAAGTTGAAGTTGATGTCATTTTATTTTTAAATGTTAAGTAAAAGCTAAACGTAGGGAATTTGAAAATCAGTGTATTAAACATAATCTTCCTATTAGAAAAATTCCTAAAACAACAGCTACTAGGTGGAATTCTTTGTACAAAATGCTTAAGGTAGCTTTATGATTATAAAAAACCTGTTAAAATGGTTTGGAATGCTCATACCGCTGATATCAATTATCGACTTGACGAAAATGATTGGGTTGATATTAAAGAGCTTATTGAATTTTTAAAAAAATTTATTTAGCTACAAAATAAATTTCTAGTCTTTATTATCCAACTATTTGTTCTGTTTTAACAAACATTTATGTTATTTCTAGCAAATTTGCTCAGTTTAAAAATAATTCAAAACTTGAAGAGTCTATCAAAAAATGATTGAAAAATTCAAAAAATATTTTTAATCAATTTCTCAAATTTATTTAATTATTTGTTTATTTAACCCAACATACAAAGAAGTAGGTGCATCTCGTATGGTAGAAAGAATATATTCAAATTTAGATATTGAAGACAATGAAGATAACCAATTACATAATTTGGCAATAGTTAAAAGTAGCATTAAAACTGAAGTTAGAAAATTATATGATTTATATGATTCGAGTATAGAATAAGAAGTACAATATCAAGAACCCGAATCATCAAGATGTAGATATGAGGACAACATTGATGATATGATAAAAAGTTATCTTGGACCTACTTCTAATGAGAAAAATAATTTTAATGAATATATTGGCTAGTTTACAGAAAACATAAAAATGGAGAGGGCAAGCGACAACTTTTGGAATGGTGGAAGAACTGCAGTAAAGCTTTTCCTAAACTTCAGCGGGTGGTTCATGATGTGCTACTTATTCAAGTATCGTCAATGGCTATATTTAGTGCGGCAAGATTCCAAATAGGAGACCATAGATATTACTAGCAACAAATAATTTAGAAATTTCACTTTTATTTAGAGATTGGGTTTAATGCAGAGTGAAGGAATTTAGGGCGTCCAACTTTGCCAGCAAATTTAAAACTAATATGGATAATATTTTTTCAAAATCAAATGAAGACGATATAAATTTTCTGGAGAAACAAGCTCAACAACCAATTCCGAACAGTGTAACATTAGAAATGTTATAATCACTTGGACAAATTTTTATTGTGGTATAAGATAATTATATTTTAGCTCCTTACTTCAAGAAAATGATACAATGGTCCATGATGTTTGATGATAGTTTAAAATAGTATGTATATTGTCTGCTACCTTTCAGAAATAACCTCTATGAAATAATAATAAAATTTATTTATTACACTTAGACTTTATTTTGTGAAAGATTTTCATTTATTTATTAATTTACAATGAACTTAATCGATCTTTTATTTATTTTATCTTTTTCATATCTAGTAGAAGCTTGATATTTTCTAGATATTCGAGAAACAGTAACTCAAAATCAGATCAATCATACGAGGCACACATGTTAAATAATTTCAAATTACTTTAATAAGAAAAGACGTAAAACACATCGCTTTACCCTGGCTCCACTTAAATAGTAATTTTTCATCTGTTGAGCATTTGAACTTTTAGATATGTGTCTAACCCATACATCATGCGACTTATCCCTTAAATCGGATGCTTCGACTAATACCAGCATTAATTCCTGTAGTTTCTCCACCATAAGGACCACTTGGTTTCTTGATACTCTGAACTTGTCCGGCCCTACGTTTCTGAGCCTTTTCATGTTTCCCCTGAGAGAGAGACAGTTATATTAAGGGAACTGCTTCTTTCAAAAACCAGTAATTCTGTTTCAGCCACTTACCCTGTATTTCTTCCTTGGATTTTTATCTTGCTTCTTACGATTACGAGTAAGGCCTCTGTTTTTCTCCATCTACAAAATAAAGAAACCCGAGTTTAGTGAAACGAAAAGGAATGTCATGATTGCAATTGGTAGCAAAGCTAATATGACATATACCTGGTAATTTATCTGGCGCTTCCCATCCACAACCGTTTCTGGCGTTGACAGCATAGCTGGGGATCTACAGTGGCAAATTGTGGTGAATTAAGTGAAACTAGTGCAGGACTGGAAGCATATACATAATAATCCATATTGAATCTTTCACGTGAAAGTAGTTTAGCATGCATGAATGAGCTTTGCTTTAACAACCTTAAAACAATATTAAGTCTAACCTGGAATACATCTTTTCTTTAGCAGCAAGCTTAGCAGAATGTTGTTTTTCGACTTCTCTGTAGAATTCCATATCTGAGTCCATTTCACTATCGTCAGAAGTAGCAACATCATCGCTTGCACGGTCACCAGGCTCATCGTTGACGTCATCAGTAGGTTCAACTCCAGCTCCAGCTAGAACTCTCAGTTCATGCTTTCTTCTCCTTTCTCCAATGTCATCTCGTTTAGGTAAATCATCATCACCAGAAATTACCTTCCAAAAGGAACAACACTTATTATAGTACATCTAATTAGGTTAAATAACAAGAGACATCCTACCCTATTACCACTTGGTTTCAAATAACTGACAATTAAGCCAAAATATACACACATTTTTATTTTATTTTTTTGATAAGCAAAAGAAGTGAACACATGTACCACAGACATATAAATATGCTATCGAGGAAACAAGAAAGGAGAAGTGTGTATCACAAAGCAAATTTTGCAGTGCCTTAATATTGTCTGTAATAACTGCTTGCACAATTATTCAACCATGCTGTATTTCTTTAATCTCGAAATACGGATATTTGTGAGGGGTGATTTTGACATCAAAGAACCTTGAAAAGAACCTTGGTGTTTCTATTATGTAAGGAGGCTGGTGAGGACGTGGATTATATCACTTGGGTAATGCCAAGGTCCGTGAAGGAGTTGATGTTCGGCTGGAAGAGTGGAGATAGGAGACGAAGGCACAAAGCATGGAATGTACTCCTCTCTAAGTGGGTCATTTGGAAAGAGAGAAATAGGAGAACTTTCAAAGGGGTGGATATGAGCTTTGCACAATTGAGAAGTAGTCTCCAATCCCTTAATCGTCTTTCGATACACCCATGTAATTCATGTTTGTATAGAGGATTGGGTGTCTTTTGGAGAGAACCATATTTTGTAGGTTTCTCCTTTTTTGGTATATCTCTTGTAGACAACCAAGTTGGCGTTGAAATATCAAGGGAAACCAACCTTGATTTTTTAGACAAACTGGAACTCAAAAATGAAGAGCAGCTAAACACAACATGTGCCAACATGAAGGGGCTTTCAAAATAATCCTAATTGCCACAAATTAGAAAACTGCGACATCGAACATTTTAGTCACTCTGATAAGCACACTGGGAACTAAAAACTTAAAAATAGCATCCAGTCAATGCAGCTGAATACGACTCAAATAACATAAATCACGACATCATTCAACTGCGACATCTAAAAGTGCAACTTATTGGAAATACATGCAAAGATATACTCCATCTGACACAAATCAATCGGCCATTTACAATACCAAGGTCAAAGAAGGTTTCTTTCTTTTTCTCTTGCTACAAGAAGAAAGAAGGAATAAGGGGAAACGATCAGAGTGACCACCAATAAAGGAAAAGGGTGCAACTCTATCGCGAAAGAGAGCCATCCACAGAAACAGAAGTTGAAAAGACTGTCAAATTCCACAAGTACAGAGATTCAATCTCAATGCAGTTTCATACACTCATAAACGACGTAGGATATCTTTTTTCAAGAAAATCAACAAAATGAAGACAGAATTAAAGCATTTGTGATCCACACCTTGGGTCTTGCTACTTGAGGAGTTAGAAGCCTAGACAGCTTGTTTAAACTTCGTATCTCACGATTATCTTCAGCATCCATGGCATCATCATCAAAATCATCAGGAGTTGCCAACAGCCTCCATATCATTCATTGAACTTCCAATCAGTGATTTCATGTTTGCATTAAGTTATGTAGACTAACAGAAGAGGTGTATAGAGCAATAATTGCAAACAAATTGATACCCATTCAGTAGTCGGGAGCGCTTGTTTTGTTTTTCATTTTTCCGTGCAATGGAACCTAAGACACCTGTCTGCTTCAATTTTTCTTCAAGGGAAGCTCTCACTTTTAACATTTCCATGCTTTGGATACCAACTTGATCATCCTGCCACAATTTTTTAATGTTAGTTAATTTGATCTACATCTTACTGGTAAAAAAAAGAAGAGATCTGGTGATGGTGCAACAGATAGGAACATGGATGAAAGAGTTGCCAGAAATAAAATTGACAATGACATCGGCACTAATCTTGTGACACTTGATTCTTGTTGTAACAATGACAGTGGACTCGCCTGCTGATGATTGATAAGCAAAACAGAGGTGTACTTAGATACATAACACCATTTACCTGACGTTTGCGTTTTGACTCCTTTTTCCGTTGGTGCTTTAAACCAATTGCCTCCACCAACTCAGCTTCATGAGGCTAAAACAACAGAAAATATTAGACTAAATTTTCCAGAGTTGCTCAATAAAAACTACAAAAGTTTTTCATTCAAAATCAGCCCAAGTAAAAGAAGGAAAATATATTATGCTTGACCATCAAAATAAGATGAAACAAACTGGAAATTACCTCTGCTTCTTGAATATCAGTTAATACCATAGAAGGCTTCTCACTAATGGGGAGAGGTTCAGAATCCAAGTTCCTTCCCGCCAACTTTACACCAGTGACATTTTCAACATTCTTGGGCAACAAGTCTTCTAATTTAGAAGGGAGATATCCATCAAGTTCTTTCATCTGCATAAATTAATTTGTTAACACCTATAGAGATAGGAAGAGAGGAGTAGGGTATATGCAATGAAACTAGCCAAGAATCAAATAAAGCAGAAAACAAGGAGAGGACTAAGCAACTATTTGTCAACACAAGCATCTAAACAAGCTAGCTAAAAGTGTTAATTCAGTACATGATTGACAAATTTGATGTGTTAGGTTATGATCGTTAACATGCTATTTCCGCTTCAAATTCTCTAAGACTCAAAAAAAACTTGATTTTAAGAATTACAGAATCCTTCCACGGAAGTCCACATATTTAACTTAGTTAACAAATGAGTTTAGCTTAGCTAATGCTAGACAGACGGATATATCTATCAAACAAATTAAGAAGCCTGGAGAATACTTTCATAGGGTATTCACTTAAAGAGAATATGCAAGAGGCACCCAAGGATGTCATGCAATGGTTAATGAAAAGGATTGAGAACCATGACATCTCGAAGTCTCAATTTCAACTACCAGTGAGGCACAAAAGTACGTGATTTCTTCCTCTAAGCTTTGATGGATAGAGTGCGCGGTATCTATATTGGTGGGAGGTAGAGTAGGAATCTTTGGAGTTAGTTGAGGTGTGCACAAGCTAAGCCAAATG
>JAPFFP010000009.1:6793189-6804237 GCA_026153255.1 Solanum medicagineum | reverse complement strand
AAGCTGGCTCCCCCTTTTTGGAGCTTCTTCCATTGAATACAAACAACCCATCTCTTCCCTTTCAATTCCTCATCACTATAGGCTGCTAATTCTCAACAAAAATTAATCAAATTACATAGGAGTATATTCAAATCTTTTCCATTACTTATGGGTATATTTAAATATTTTAATTGTTGAGCTGCATGCTTCAAACTATTAAGAATATATACAAATAAATTTGACAAATATAAAAACAAATATGAACTTTTATTCTTAAGAAATAAATATATATGAAAAAAGATCAATCAAATATGTTAGGGGTAAATTTGAACTTTTATTTTTTTCATTTATTAGTTTTTGTAATTGATTTTGTATATTTTTATTAGAATAAATTAATCTACAACAATAAATTCAAATAGGTGGGTTTGTTACCCCTCATTAGAAATTTTAAATATAAATTTCAAAAAAAAATTTTAAAAAAAAATTATCGGGAGCGTTGGCTTCCAAATATTTCCTCCAATACGCATATGAGTTTTAATATAGATATTAAAATATCGAGTGAGAAAAAAACAAATTTATTTTTGAGCTAATATGATCACTTGGTTATGTCGGAAGTTCTAGAATAGTTTTTACCTATAAATACACAAAGATCAAATATGAATGGACCACTAAATTAGGGAAAATAAAAATATATTGAGGTAGCAAGTCGATTGAATTGAAACAAGCTAAAAATTGAGTGATACAATCAGTTTGTTTAATTTTTATTAAGTTTTAAATTTGTACTCCTTTTTATTTTATAATTATTTGTTTGAGTACCTAATAGAACTCTTTTCGTTATATTATGACTATAAAAACATATCCAATAAGAAAATATTTTTTAAAAAATATTTAGATAAAATTTTTCATTAGTCGATTTAAGTTGCATATTACCCCAGTTTAAAATAGATTGAACTAGCGAATCAAAATAAGCTCAATCAATAAAATAAATGAATTACTAACCCATCCTAATATGAACAAGTTAGACAGATTATAATTATTTGAGTTAATTTTATCGCCGCTACATTATTTTTGAAACAATTGGGAGAAAAATAACACATGTGGTGATTTGAGACCTACACCCTACCATTCCACACATAGGCAACGCTAGAGAAGTCCATAACATCGAAAATTAACATTGTCTATAAAAAGAGATATATATATATATATATATATGTGTGTGTGTGTGTGTGTGTGAAACTCTTTGCTGAAAAATATGTCTTCATCGGTAATTGTTATAAATCTCATGATACCTTCTATAACTTGGCATCGCATAGCTCTGTGATCAACTCCAAGTCCAATAGAAACAAGTTTTACAATCAATAATTGAATAATAATAATGAAATCAATAGAAATCAATCAATAAATTCATGATAAGTTACTAGAGAAGAAATGACTTTATTCAAATTCATGATAAGCTACATGATAAGTTATTTTCATATTTAAACACAACTTTCAAATACTTGGAAAATCTTAGTATCTTAGTTGATCGATGAAAGTTTGATTACTCCATTTTCCTTACTCCTACCCTCATTTTTTTTTTAAAAAAAAAACACTTGTACATACTGAAAGCCAATTATATTTTTATGTTCAAACATAACTTCAATTATTAAGTACCCAAACTTCAACTGTGTTTTCACGTTCAAACACAACTTAAACTTTTAAAATACCAAACTTCAACTATATTTTTATCTTCGAACATAACTTTTTAACTTTCAGATACCCTTTTTAAACTTCACTTCAAATACTATATTTTCTTTAGGGATGACAATTAAGCCGGTTGAGTCAAATTTAAGCGGGTCATAATGGATCAAGATAATAAATGGGTCAAGACCTGATCCAACCCGAATTTGCTTGGATCAAAATGGATTGGTGGGTCAAAATGGATTGAGTAACGGGTCATAGAGCGGGTCAAGATCCAACCTAACCCAATTTTTACTAAGATTTACTTATTTTACATATTCTTTTAGTATTTTAGTACTTAATTAAATTATATATTTTTTATTTTTGATATATAAAACATATCAAATTAAAAAAAATTTAAAAAGTATTTTGATAAAATCTCTGTCGAGTCAATTTGAATTGAATATCAAACAATTTTAAATGGATTGATATGAGTTGAAATGATACAAAGACGAATTATTAACTCGCTCAAATTTTAATAAATTAAATAAATTGAGCTTAATTTTATCACCCGTGATTTTCAATCCAATATCAAGCAATTCATGTCCATCGAATCCACAAAAAATCCAAAGGGAGACAACAATTAGCTAGTAGCTAGCCTAGTACCATTTTGCATAGCATGCAAGGGCCTAGTTCTATTAATACATATGGTCCAATAAAAAGATACACGTACAATATAATGTTGAAATGGACCAACATAGAGACAATTAATTAAAATTCATTGTAGTACTATATATATATACAATAATAATAAGAATAAAAATAATTAACTAGAGGTAGCAGGTTCGAATCACCTTGAGTACCGAGTCACCTTTGTTAAGAAGCGCTTTATCCCCTAATTTAAAACTTCTCGATCTGAATTCAAATTTAATCGAGCTTCAATATAAGTACAGACACGGGATGAAAAAACAAAAAAAAACCAATAATATTCTAGCTGACACCTAACAAGTTGAAGACCAATACTACTTGACAACATTCCAAATTGCTTGCATTATATTTCTGGATTCATTTCCCCACCTAAGTGGAAACATACACCATCTGCTTCTAACGTGGTCATGCTATATTCAAAAATATTTGACGAAAGCAACTAATATTGAGATAAAATTAGTTTATGAAAATATAATCCGCTTAATTTGTTCAAGTTTTGATCGATATTTAGATCATTATCGGAATCGATAAATCAAGTAAAAGGGATGCTTCCAATTGATTCAATTTTGGGACGTACTAAAAAGGAAAATGTGCCACCTAAAATAGGATGGAGGGAGTAATTCTTTCATATGGAGAAATTAGGAAGCTTTTTCAACTATTTAAGTGAGAATTTGTTGTCCAGTATACATTTTTTCGATGATTTGATTCGATGAAAAATGAATGAAAAGTCATGTTCCCTATATAGCACAATTTTCACTGATAACCAATGGAAAAATCTTTGTTTTTAATAGCATGAGTGAGATATTCCTGAAAATTCAAAATTTTGCTCTTACACAAAAGACTTGAGTGAAATGACTTAATGATGATTCTGAATGGTGTTTTCAGAGGCATTTTGGGGTAAGTTCTAGGGCGTACCAAAAATATTTTGGGACATAAATTGAAGGCGTAGATTCATAATGCATAGTTCTAGAATTTGAGGGGTAAGCAGTGGGTATAAAGATAGAAGTCTTGAGCATGAAAATGTATGCTTTGGACGTTAATTTTGATTTTTATTATTTTGAAAGTATTTTTACTATAAATTCTATTATTTTTGTTATTGGTGGGATGATATTTTTACCTTGCTGTCATATTTTTCTCAGGTTGTAGTGATTTTTTCTAAACTCTATGAATAAATAAAACAACTCTCATAGAAAAAGACATTGTCATGGATGATTTTTTTTAAATAGTCGTGCTTTTTTGAAGAATAGAGATTTTATAGCATTGTATCCCCGATACAACTTTATCCATTTTTCTCACAATTCGTACTTTTTTCTAATTCTTTTCTTCGTTGAAATGTATAAACAATAATCAATGCAAATATTAGTTAAGAATGGGAAGACTAGCTAGTATGTGGAGATGAATGATGATTTTATTTTAAGAATTATTTCGGTTATTATTATTTTTTGTATTGTTACATGTCTCAAATAATAATCACAATATTTTTTCTATATTGTTAGTGATTTATTTAAATTTATTTGTAAAACTGTAGAAAGTTTTATTTTTATATATTTATTTTAATATAAAATTGAAGATATGTTAGCTCATATATCCCCTATAGATTCATAGAATTTACGTCTCATGTCTCAGGGCTTAAACCTCCCCTCATGTTGTGTAAAATGCCTCTTCTTACGTTTCCAGCCACTTTTTAAAACACTGGTTCTAATTCAGTTGAAAGTATTATCAAGGATAAGAGGAAGAAAATGAAATTCAAGATGGTACAATTTCATTGAGTGGAAGGCACACAACTACAACAAATAGAGAATTTTGCGCCGATAATATAATATGCGTATTCATTATTAATACTTTGTATAAATATCACTAAAGATTTTAAAATTTTGAATGTAATAACATTTACTTAATAACTTAATTATCTAAACAAAATATATTGCCATGAAATGTCTCTTTTTTTATAGGGACAAAACATTGTTGAAAGTAGTTATTAAAATTTTCTGCCAAACATATGACTTTAATGATTTCTCTAATTTTACAGCCTTTATCATCAATGGAAGAAGTCAAAAGTTGTGTAGTCTTTGTGAAACAAATAAAAATCTGTTGGAATATTGTGGGCCTTGATAAGGCTTTATTGTGATGTTACCTAAGGTAGCATCTCCTCAACATTTTTATGATACTATAAAAAAAAAAAAAAACATTTTATGATATTATTAGGCCCATCAATTTGTGCAATGTAATAAGTAAGATCTTGGGATAATTTTCAAATATTTATAATAAATATAGTCCTCGTTTATTTATATAAAAATTGCTCAAAATTGTAGACAATATACATGGGTATATAATATAACTTGTCAAAAGTCATAGAAAGTATATATTGATTATACAATATAGATTACGTATACAACAATTTATATTTACATAATTTAATATAATCCCTACTCTTTTAAAAAATTACAAAAATCCCTCAAATGATACAAAACTGCAACGCTTATTGATACAAATTACAATCCCTAGTTCTCCATGTATCATAATTAAAATCCCTTAATGCTCTTACCCTTTCGACATGTATCACTGGTTTTGTTTTTTATATCAAAAAGAACAAATTTTTGGTAATTTTGAAAAAAGTTTATATTAGTTAGAATTAACTCTATAAAGTAAGAGATTTTTGTAAAATGCCCTTACTTATGTATGCGCTACACACTGAATATACATTACGATATATTTAAAAACTGAATATAATTTGACTATACATAAAATATACAATATTTATACATACCTATACAGTGATAGTTATTTTGCCTGAACGATGATGCACTATAATTATCCCTAAGATTTTTGCTAAATTGCATAATAAAAGGCGATTCATCATTGAAAATATTTTGTTGTCTCAAGAATTATCCAAGACAAATGAAATCATAAGATTATTATCATGCTTGATACTGATAAAGCTTATGTCAAAGCTTCATGATGTTATGATGTTATTTGAATGTGACATTATTTTTAGATATGCTTTTAGTACTTTTAAATTCGAATTTTACAAAGTCTTCTAAGGAATAATAACTGATATGAATTTTTATCATAATACATATCTCAGTTGTTGTCCAGTATTAGGTTTTAGAAAATAATTTAAAAATAAAGTAAGTAATATTAAAAGTGAGACATGAAAAATATTAATTTTTTCTTAATATGTTAAAAGTAACAAGTAAAAATGAACTAACTGAGCAATTGATACTCTCTTCTAGTTTATGGCACTGAACAAAATTTTTTCAACTTAGAGAGAGGTTCAAGACAAAACGACCTTATTTCTCGTTCTATTTTATTTGATATGTTGAATTTCTCTCTTTGAAGCTTAATAAGGTTTTTAAATTTGATGATTTTAGTGATTTTTACGGAGTAAGAGAAAGTCGAAAAGTTTAATCGATATTTATATTATCACCATCTTCAAGTTTTTTTAAAAAAATACTTTTACTTTAAAAATCAAAACTAAATCAAATTTATTGAATTTTCAAAATTAAAAATCAAGACTAAGTATAATCTAAAATATATATATTGCTTTGAATAGATTTAAAATGTGAAAATATGGTTGAATAATATGCGTTTTTTTTTTAAAAAAAAAGATCCACGTAAAACATGACTCGTTTCTCTTGAACAATTTTTATAATCAGAAAATCGGGTCATCGGCTCCGCCACATCCAACGGCACGTGCCGCCGCGGAAACGTCGCCGACACGTTCGTCATTTAGCTAACTTTTTCCCGACTATTTAGAGCTCCGCCGCCGTGAACTGCCACTTGCCATATATATATTTTCTGTGCTGAAATCAAATTGCTAGATCAATGGCGACAAATGCTAATTCAAATCCAAATCCTGTGATGTTGCCGGAGATTGGACCTGACGGCATTGCGAGAGAATCACCGGTGATTGCTTACACTGAAAAGGTATTTTCTCTGATTTTACTTATAATTGTTAAAAAAAAAAGTGTTTGATTTTGGAAAATTCTGATTATAACCATTGTTTGATTCTCGAGTTGGTGGTGTTTACAGATAATTGAAGAAGAGCAGCTTCAGTTGAGAAAGTAAGTTGACTTATAAATTCTCCATTGCTTGTTTCTAATGCATTTCACTGGAATATACTTAAATATCTTCCCTCGAGAGTTAATTACTGCTTATTCTGATTTTTTTAAGTATACACTATTTGATTCTCGTCTCCGTGATTGTCTTTGGATCCTAAGCTGATCAATCAATCAGATGCTGCTTAATCTCAACTTGATTAAGCAGACCAATTTATTCACTAGATACTGGTACTGGATATGAAATCCACTTTATTCAATAGATACTGGTAAACAGATCAATTTGAAGCAAAGTGTTAGGCCTAGGGTCAATGAAGCTAAAATGAAGACCGATGAAGAGCATTGTTTAAATGACCAAAAAGTTAGATGATTTGTTCCTATTTGCCTTAGCTTTGGTCGGAGATGATATACATATCTGATGTGAGAACGTGCATAAGTTGGTTTTGATAACTATGTACCATGTTTGGGTGGAGAGGAATGGGAGAATCTTTCAGAACGACGCTATAGGCAACTGATGATATGGTTAGGATGATCATCCAGGAAGTGTATTACAGGGCCAACTTGGTTACCAGATTGCATTGGTACATTGAATTTGAAAATTTGCATAGATATCCTGCATAGAAATGGTTGAAGTATTGGACATTGAGAATAGGGAAGGCACAGAGGGCATTGGTCGTGTGGCTCACCTAGTATGTTAGTTCTATTTGCCTTGTTTTTCTTTTCTTGATTTGTAAAGGTCTAACTTGGTAAGAAATGCAGTTATCTACTTACCAAAAAAAAGATTGGGTTTGGTCTTCTGTTCTTTTAAAAAGAACAAGAAATGAATAATCTAGTCGATCAATCAACCAACTACCCTTATGCCAGTTGGAACCCATGGTATGATTTATTTGTATACGTTGCTCTATTTGGACTTATCTCATTCTAACGTTGGATCTTTGGATAGTAGTACAATCTTTAAAAGTTTACCAAGAATGCAAGGTTAACAAAGCAAAGAATGCTATCACTTGGGATAACACAGGAAGAGATGATTAGGGAACAAAATACTTGAAGTTGATTGAAGAAGTAAGGGTAAGAAACTGGGAGAAAATGGTGTGCTAATAGGGCCAGACACAATGTATTCCAACTTAATAAATCTGGGAGAAAATAAGGTGATTTAGCATATTTAAGGATATAGTAATGGATTCTGATGACCTGCATAATTCACAGGGTTTGGTTGGGTAGTTATACACCGTTAGGGAACAGAAATCTTGGGAGAAATTCATTAAGAAATCATCTAATTTATTTAGTTTCAAATAATGAAATACTGGTTAATATTTAAACAGAAACTATTAAGCAAATCGCTATATTGGATAGAATTGTGTGTGTTGTTTATCTATGAGGAAAATAATATGACAGGAAACCTATTATCAAGGAAAGGTAGAGTGTTTCTTTGAAAAAACTTCATTTTTGAACATTTAAAGATTCATGAAATTAATAATTGAAGATCTTGCATTGATTTTTAACAAATTATAGATCTTCAAACAAATTGAAGTTGGGATAAAAGAATAGTCACCATAGAAGTTCCTAGGAATGATGTAAGTAAAACTTTTTGTTGGGGGACTACACTTTGTTGTACTATACCTGTGGATAAATAGAAGTAACGTTACCTTCCTAAAAAACAACAACAACAACAACAACATACCTAGTGAAATCCCACAAGTGGGTCTAGGGAGGGTAAAATGCACGCAGACCTTACCACAACCTCATAGAGATAGAGAGGTTATTTCCAAGAGACCCTTAGCTCAAAAATATCAAGCCTCAAAAGCAGAAGATAGTAGATATGAAAGAGAAATGACTAAAGCGAAAAGCAAGTTATAATATATAAATACAATAAAAGAAACAAATATGAGACATACAATAATCAAGATAAGATATAAAGACACGAGTACACGACTAATCCTACTAACCTACTATACCACAGGGCTAGACATTATCCTACCCCTACCAACCTATTAACCTTCCACCCTAATGCGCGACCTCCGCTCCTTTCTATCTAAGGTCACGCCCTCGGTGATATGGAGTTGCGCCATATCTTGTCTAATCACATCCCCCCAATATCTTTTCGGTCTGCCTCTAACTCTCCGCGTAACTCCTAAATCCAACTTCTCGCATCTCCTAACAGGAGCTTCGACACTTCTTCTCTGCACATGCCTAAACCATCGCAGTCTCGCTTCTCTCATCTTGTCTGCCACAGAGGCCACCCTTAACTTCTCCCGAATGGTCTCATTGCTAATCTTATCACTCTTGGTGTGTCCACACATCCATCTCAGCATCCTTATCTTCGCAACTTGCACTTTCTGGATATGTGAGTTTTTGACTGGTCAACACTCCACCCCATATAGCAACAATGACGTAACCACTATCCTATAAAACTTATCTTTAAGTTAAGTGATATCTTATTATCACACAATACTACAGAGGCAAGTCTCTACTTCATCCATGCTGCCCCAATATGGTGTATGACATCATCATCGATATCACCACTACCCTAGATGATGGACCCAAGATATTTAAAGCTTTCTATCTTGGGAATAGATTGAGTGGAAAACTTCACTTCGATGTCTGATTTATCCCTTTTCAACGTTGAATTTGCACTTTAAGTATTCTGTTTTAGTCCTGCTCAATTTGAACTCTTTGAATTCCACAGTATGTCTACAAACCTCCAACCTATTTTTAACTTTATCCCGAGTCTCATAAATTAGTATTATGCTATCTGCAAATAGCATACACCAAGGGACCTCCTTTTGAATAGATCGTGTCAGCTCATCCATCGCTAAAGCAAAAAGAAAAGGGCTAACCACAAATCCTTGATGAAGTTCTATCTCGACAGGAAAATACTTAGAGTCTCCTCCTACCGTTCTTACTCGAGTTTCGGCTCCATCATACATGTCCTTTATCGCCTTAATATACACCACTGGAACACCTTTCGCCTCTAGACACCTCCATAGGACATCCTTTGGAACTCTACCATAGGCCTTCTCAAGATCAATAAATACCATATGAAGGTTCCTCTTTCTTTCCTTATATTTCTCCACTAGTCTCCGAACCAGATGGATTGCTTCAGTGGTCAATCGCGCCGGCATAAATCCGAAATGAATTTTTGATATAGACACTCTTTTTCTCACCCTCACTTCCACCACTCTCTCCCAAACTTTCATAGTGTTGATTAGCAACTTATGCCCTATTGCAATTTTTAATATCACCCTTGTTCTTGTACAATAGAACCATTGTACTCCTCCTCCAGTCATCTGACATCTTAGCAATCTTCAGAATATCATTGAACAACCTGGTCAACCACTCGAAACCATCCTTGGTCGCTCTTCCAAAAATCTACCTGAATCTCATCGGGTCTGATCGCTCTTCCTTTGTTCATCCTACTAATAGCACGTCTAACCTCCTCAGCTTTGAAACGCCTACAGTAACCAAAATCTCGATGGCTATCAGAATGTGCCAAATCACCCAACTCAATATCTCTGTCCCCTTTTTCATTTAGGAGTTTGTGAAAGTAAGTTTGCCATCAGTTAACTTCATCAAAAAAAAGTAAGTTTGCCATCTTCTCTTAATGGAATTCTCATCCACCAACACTTCTCCATCCTCATCTTTGATGCACTTCACTTGGTCCAAATCACGAGCTTCTCTCTCTCTTTTGCGAGCCTATAAAAATAAAAAAATAAATAAAAGAATAGTCACCAAAAGTAAATATCTTTGATCACCTTACCTAACAAATTGAAGTTGGGATAAAAAAAATAGTCATCCATTTTGCCAAATGAAAACATTATTGTGGAGAGATTTTTTCTAGGAAAATTTGTTTCCATGCCGAGGATACTCTTTTTCATCCTACAGATCTTTGTTTAGTAAATTTCTGGATGTTTCACAAATGTTGAGTCCATGTAAAAAAAGAATCAAAACCGTCTCTACTATAGGTAAATGCCTCTACTTGCTTGTGTGCACCTTGTGTGTATGTTCTAGTTTCTTTTTTCTGTTGAACACTTTGTCAGAGGTAATTTTTTGGAATTGAGTGCTTGAGTGGAGGCGTAAGTTTCTACTGAAGTAATGGAGGTGTAATTTTTGCATGCATTTACGCTGTCTCCTGCATCAGACTGCTTTTTCACATTAGATGACCTTTCCAAGTTTTATATGCATAATAATTTTCTCGGTTCTGCTATATCCTTCCAGATATATTGCTGAAAATTATTCCAAGATCCGTGATGTCGAAAAGGAATTCACAAACCTGTCAATGGAGATGAAGCTTACTGCTGGGCCCAAAAAAGCAGGTTCGTGACTTGTCAATGCTACTTGTTGGG
Source organism: Solanum medicagineum (assembly GCA_026153255.1). Lineage (NCBI taxonomy): Eukaryota > Viridiplantae > Streptophyta > Magnoliopsida > Solanales > Solanaceae > Solanum > Solanum medicagineum. The sequence continues at coordinate 6,793,490 of JAPFFP010000009.1, read as the reverse complement.
CGCTTGTATCTTTTGACACATAATTGATTTAAGTGGTTCCTATGCTCCTTCAGCACTTGAACTCATGAGACAGAAAATAGAAATGTCAACAGAGAAAATCCGTGTTGCCAAGCTGAAGGAAGAACAAGCACGAAAGGTTTGTCTAACCCTTGTTATGCTCCCCTCTCTCTGTGTGTATGTTTTACCGCAACAGATCAAAGGCTCCAATTCCAATTTTTCTATCATTTAGTGATGGATGTGGAGATCAAGAGAGTTAAGAAGAAGAAGGTTATGTATGCCCAACCTAGGATTCGATGGGGAA
>JAPFFP010000009.1:6767033-6777579 GCA_026153255.1 Solanum medicagineum | reverse complement strand
AAGGTGACATATCTTTGAATGTCACTTATGAACTTATTTTTTATACTTCATTAGGGAAGTCAAAAGGAACTTTTCTTCCTCAAGAATGTTTCCAAATCATCTTTGACTAACCAAATATGAGAAAATTTTCCTTCATGCCGAACACACTCTTTGTTGTTTTTCGAGATTCAGGGGATGTTATAGTGGAATATGCAGGGAGCTTTTTCCCTGCATTATCAACTTCAATACCTAAAGGAGGTATTTTGCAGGGTCATTCATTAACCCGATGCAAACCCTCTTCTTCTCCTTTTGTTTCCCTAATTTTAATTGCCTCCACTGTCCTTGTTAAGTGATCAAGAAAAAACTTATTTCTGTCTGTCATAGATTAGTGGCTCCTTTTAGCCACTTATTCTTCCAAACAACGAGAGGAGCATACTTTTTGTGCTTTTTGGGGGGAGGGGTGGTGGTGGTAGGTGCTGAGCGAACAACATATTTCTTGCTAGAGAAGATATATACTCCGTCATCAACTCTCCTCTTCTTATCTTTAGTTTAGAAAGATGTGTGAAACACTTTTACAATTTGCTAGGGGTGAGGCCCTCCTGGGACCCTGAATGAATGCAGTGGGCTGCCCTTTTTTCGCTTCATAAGACATGAAATGGAACCTTCCCTGAGGATTACTAATGTCAAGCTAAAGCACATTATTTCTTATGTGTGTATTCATAACATCGACATTCATTCATGCAGTTGCAAGACTGGAAAGCACACAACAGAAAAACCAGTGATCGCAAAGCCATCTGCTACCATAAATAAAGCAATTCCTGCTCCCGCGCCTGTGCCAGCTCCTATGACCAATGCATCACCAAAAGAAGCTTGTCCTAGATGCCGCCAGGGATTTTTTTGTTCTGATCATGGTACTCTTCCATCTTTTAACTTCATCTAACATTATACTCCCTCTATTCCATATTAAGTGAATTGTTGAGACTTTTTTGTAGTTCAAAATAAGTGAATTTTCAAAGTTCAAGAAATTGTTGGAAGTATTTTCCACATTTACCCTTCCTTTTAATGAGGTTTTTAACTGCTTTACATTTTTTGGGAAAATAGTTTAGGAGTAATCAAAAGGTAATAGTGAAAACTTACATTCTATTTTTGTACTTAAATGTTTTTCTTAAGGGGTGTGCCATACCCCCTACAATTCCACTTCAATATGGACTGGAGGGAGTACTTTGGAAAACTAAGACAATCCTAGTTGAGTCTAGCAAGCTGAAAGGTACCAGGGTGGGCTGTTCAGTCTGATTTTAAGCTCTCAGTGGCTTTCTAGTAGTTAATGAGGCGAAAGTGAAAAAAAAGGGCAGCCTGGTGCACTAAAGCTCCGGTATACAGAGTCTGAGGAAGGGCCCGATCACAAGGGTTTATAGTATGCAGCCTTATCTTGCAGTTTTGCAAGATGTTGTTTATAAGACTTGAACTCCTAACTTCCTGATCACGTGGCACTTGATGAAGCGAAAGTGTGTGTTCATTTTCAATTTGTACTCTCTTGTGCTTCTACTTTGGACTCTGATCTGTGTACTTGCTTTCATGTTTAATTTGAAGGTTCACAACCCAAACAAGCAATTCCAAAAGCATCAAATACAGTAACATCTGTACCTTCTGAGAGCAATACAGATGTACAACAAGACCAGCCGGCGCCAGTGAAGAAGAAAGTTGATATAAACAAGCCCCAAATTTGTAAAAACCAGGGCTGCGGTAAAACCTTCACAGAAAAGGAAAATCATGACACTGCTTGCAGTTACCATCCTGGCCCCGCTATCTTCCATGACCGGATAAAAGGAGTAAGTTTATAAAGAAATCTTTGGTGCCAAGTTTTCCTTCTTTGATATTTCGCTGTGTTTGTACAAATTGGAGAAGCTCATGTTTTCTGGTTGTCCTTTGAATTTTGCAGTGGAAATGCTGTGATGTTCATGTCAAAGAATTTGACGAGTTCATGAGCATACCACCATGTTCCAAAGGATGGCACAACGCCGACCCAGTGTCCTAATAGATTGACTCATGGATGAGCCAGCAATGACCTGTTTGTTACATCATTTATCGATCAAGTCATGTTTCTACTATGGACATTGGTACAATTTTACTTTCAGTCCATCTGCAACTAGTTCCTTGTGTCTGTAAGGTGCCAAAGGACAACTGAGACTGAACAATTTGTAATGTCTAAATTTTTTATAGATGGTTTGGCAAAAATAGCTCGCTCAGTTAATTCATTATTTGAGATTGCTCTGATGCGCAGCGCGCTGGAGGCCTTCATTTTTCATTACTTGTTATCATTTTTTTTCTGAGATTTTGTCAATGTTGCTCAAACTCTTAAAAATGTCATGTTGGATGCTCCAAAACTAGTGCATTTACGGAGGATCCCACATGAATGCGTCAATATTTTTGGAGAGCCTAGTGTCATGGAGTCTTTCGTAAATCACTCTAAGGCTCTAGATTCTTCCTTCTTATGCAAGACCAAGAGGCGGGTCATGACACTAGACAACATATTTTGTTTATTAGGACCTTATAACTAGAATTTAATTATTAAAAAGTGAAAAAGAGATGTTCCGGGGTGAGCAAATATTCCCCTTTCTCCCTTTTAAAATGTACATGCATTAAATTATGGTACCTGATTTAATATATATAATTTCGAATTTCAAATGCTTACTTTGAAGCGATTAAACTTGCAAAAACTTTGTGATTACGATTGTGGCGTAATTATGTATCCTCGAATCAACTGTTTTTGTCTTAATTTATGTAATACTTTTGTCCTTGGAAACAGATTATTCTTTTATATTCTAAAACAATTATAATTTTAATGAAATTACTTATTACCAACAAGCTTCAAAGTTCTCCGTGTATTTCTTACAAAATATGACAAATGGGATAATTTCAAATATATACAAAAATTAATTAATTCATAACAAATGTAACCTATGTTTTATTTATATAAAAAATAGATCTAAATCAGTGAAATTATACATGACTACATAATGTAGCTTGCCAAAAATTATAGAAAATATACACTGACTATACAATGTATATTGCTTATACATGAACTATATACTAAATATACACTACGATACACAATATATACTGACTATATATGTCTATACAATGACGGATTATTTTTTGGTAATTATTTTTACTGAAGCGTCCCTCGGTGTAATTATCCCTTAAATATAATATATAACTACTTAATTGGGCTTGGTTTGGGCCCTAGCTCCATAGCCAAGGCCCAATAAAAGCATTTTGGTCTCTGTGGATTTCGCACTTATAAAGCCCAGATCCACAATATCCGTTCTTATTTATTTATTACACATTTTCCCATCAGGACAAACCCCCCAAATTTTCAAATTTCAAATTACTCGCCGAAGCCAAGCTGACAATCTCTCTCTGGCCTCTGCCGCCGGAAACTCCTCCTCCGGTGATTTCTCGTACTCCGGCGAAAATATACTGTTGTGAGTTTTCCTCTTTCTCCATTTTTTTTTTCAAATCGTTTTCAGTGCTGAAGTTACAAATTATGAATTCGGAGCTCTGGCTCCACAATTTTGTACGATTTTTTCGTTTGTTCGATGTGTTAGTGGCCTATGATTATGCATTTCACTTTAGAAAAAAAGCTGTAAAATATGAGTCTTCATTTCTGGAGTACAAATTATGAATTCTCAAGCTCTGTCTCCATAATTTTTACACAATTTTGTAAGCATTTTTTCCAATAGTTTTGATGTTTTTATGGCCTATTAAATATGCATTTCACTAAGGGGAAAAAAAGGCTGTAAGTATGAGTTTTCATTGCTGAAGTACGAATTATGAATTCTCAAGCTGTATCTCCACAATTTCGTTTGCATTTTTTTCAATAGTTTCGATTTGTTTATGGCCTATTAATATGCATTTCACTTTAGAAAAAAAGGATGTAAATATGAGTTTTGATTGCTGAAGTACGAATTATAAATTCTCAAGCCGTGTCTTACTGTTTTGTAAGCATCATTTCTATTGCGTTGATGTGTTAATGGCCTATTAATATGCAGTCCACCTTAATAAAAAATAGTTGTAAAACTATGGCCGCCGTAATTATGAATTCTCGAGCTGTGTATTCACAAAATTTTGACTAGTTAATCACAATTTTTTCATTTCCTTTCAATGTCTTAGTGCCCTATTAATATGCATATCACTTCAGAAAAGAAGCAGTAAATCTATCGCCTCTAGGAGTTTTCATTTCTCAAACTGTGGCTCCACTATTTTTTGACTATTTAATACTACTCAACTTGTCATTTGTTTCAATGTGTTAATGACCTACTAATATGAATTTCATTAAGGAAATAAAAAAGGAGAATAAGGCCATAAAAGCTGTTATGATATCATTGTCTACTAGTTTTCATTATTTGTTTTCAGTGCTAAGGATTTTTGAGAAGTTAATACGCAATTTTTTATTTGTTTCAGTGTGCTGGCCTACTAATATGCATTTTGCTAGAGTTGGTTAGAGTCCCATATTAGTTGGGGAATGGACTAGTAAACTGTTTATATGGACTTGCGAACTCTTGCCTGCAATGATCTAGCTTTTGGAATTGAGTTAGGACCAAGTGCCACATCTTTACAACTTTCAATTGAAATGAGGGAAAAAAAATATAAAAGATGGGCCATAATAGCTGTAACACTATCATTGTACCAGTTCCCATTACTCATTTAAAGAGATTTTTACAAGCTAATGCGCAAGTTTTCATTTGTTTCATTGTGTTAATGGCCTACTAATATGTATTTCAGTTGAAAATAGGAAAATGAATCAGAAATTAAGGCCATAATAGTTGTAATGCGATGATTTTCTACGAATTTTCTGTATGAATTATGAATTCCGGTGCAATGTCCTCATAATTTTTGACAAGTTCATCTGCATTTTTTCATTTGTTTCGATGTTTCAATGGCCTACCGATATGCCTTTCTTTAAGAATTTTGATTTCTTACATAAAAGCTGTAATGCTACCATTGTATACAATTTTTCAGTACTCATTTTCAGTGTATGAACTTTGAATTTCACTCCACAATGTTTTGACAATTCAAGACACATTTTTTCATTTGTTTCAATGTGTTAATGGACCGTGCATGTGAACTTCACTTAAGGAAAAGAGAGATTAAGGTCAGAAATGTCGTAACGCTACCTAAGAGTTTTCAGTACTTGATATGAAATTTGTAAGTTTCAAGTTATTTGAAGAATCCTTCTGATTATCCAATCACAAGTTTCAAGTTTTGGCAATCTGAAATCTAAGCATTTGATCAGTTTGTTCTAGTGAGCACTGAGCACTTAATTAATTTAATAAGTTAGAGAAATAGATACTCATTTGATGTCTCTAGAACTTACAATTCTATTTATTATTTAATCATATAGTTGATTATAGCTTAAAATTTGAAGAATCATTCCAGTTTCAATTTTTGGCGATCTGAAATCGAAGCATTAATTAGCTTGTTCAAGTGAGCACTTAGTAAATGTTAATAAGTTTGAGAAGTAGATGTTTTGATATTTCAAGAACTTAAGAATTCTATGTATTGCGTACATTCTACCCTCCCCAGACCCTACTTGTGGGATTCCACTGGTATTTTTTTGTTATTGTTAAGAATTCTATGGATTATAGAGTTGACTATAGCTAAAAAATTGAACTATTATTAAGATTACCAATTTTTAAAAATAAAATTAAAAATTGAACTATTATTACTGAGTATGAGAATTGAAGGTGGGGTCTTTTTTTTAAGAGAGTTATATCTGTGTTTCTTTACATTCTAGGCTGCAGTACTGTTTATGACCAATGTTATAGTTGATGACGAGTGAAATTGCTCACTTTGATTTCAGATTATACATTAGTTCTTCGAATATAATCTTGTAAGAATTTCTCTTAATTGGCAGTTAAAATATCTTTGATATGTCAACTCTTCAAAATGATCCGCTCCAGCACACGGAAACAACGTGTGGGTTGTTGCTGCATGAACTGCAGGTAATTTTCATGAATATATTGCCATTAACATGTTCATAATTTTATTTAGTGGAACCTACCTTTCACTTCATGTATCTTTCTTTACTTGTCATGTGTTATCTTCTTGATTATTTCATGATGTATAGCATATCAATTTTTTCATCCTTTTTTGCTTTCTGTTTTTGAAGATTATATGGGATGAAGTTGGGGAGTGTGATACTGAAAGGGACAGAATGCTATTTGAGATTGAACGAGAATGTCTAGAAGTGTATAGACGTAAAGTGGACCAAGCAAACAAAAGCAGAGCTCAACTTAGGCAGGCTATTGCTGATTCTGAAGCAGAGCTGGCAGCTATCTGTTCTGCGATGGGGGAGCGACCAGTGCATATTAAACAGGTTAGGAATGATGTTGTCAATCACCTTTACGATTTCAATGTGTGCTTGTTGTGTTAATTAGTAATATCACAGTGGTGTTATCTGTAAATAGAAAAATAAATTGTACTGCACTAGTGCACTTAGGTTCTTGCAACAGTATTAAGATGCCCAAGCCAGGCTTCTCTTATATTCTAGGATATACAGAAAAAGTTGGATTTTAATACTCCATATATACATATTTAAAGTAAGGTTTGCATTTATCTTCCACTAGATCAGGTAAGGATTTATATAATGAATATCTTGTGTTCAGTCTGACAAGAGCCAAGGAGGTTTGAAGGCAGAACTTAGGGCTGCTCTTCCAGAACTTGAGGAGATGCGGAAGAGGAAATCTGAAAGAAAGAATCAATTCATTGAAGTTATGAAGCAGATACAGAAGATTAAGAATGAAATCTATAGGCTTACTTCCACAAGCTTGATTGTGGATGAAAGAGATTTATCATTACAAAAGCTTGAGGAATTGCATTCGGAACTGTACACACTTCAAAAAGAAAAGGTTAACAACTTTTCTATTGCACCAAGTTGTTCTCTGACCTGTACTTTGCCTTAAATTATTTTCACTCTTTTCTTGCAGAGTGAACGTTTGAAACAGGTTCTGGATCACTTAGGTAATTTAAATTCGCTATGCTCGGTTCTTGGCATGGATTTCAAACATACTATTAATGAGGTTGATCCAAGTCTTGGGGAATCCAAAGATGTTAAGAGCATTTGTAATGATACCATCCAAAATTTAGAAGTTAGAATACAAAGACTGAGAGAAGTTAAGTTACAAAGGATGCAGCGGGTATGTGGTTGAGTAAATTCTTCTTGAGGTACCTAGCCTTTTTTTCTCTGTAGACATTGATGATCTTCTGGATTTTGCAGCTACAAGATCTTACTACGTCCATGTTGGAACTATGGAATTTGATGGATACACCTATTGAAGTGCAACAGAAATTTCAGAATGTCACATGTAAGATAGCTGCCAAAGAACATGAGATAACAGAGCCTAACATGTTATCTATGGAATTTATTACTTATGTGAGTAATGGACTCTTTTTTTATCATCCTGCTTGACTTTGAAATGCCATCTTGGGCTTGAATATGATGGATCTTTTACTATCAAGGTTGAGGAAGAAGTGGGCCATTTGGAAGAATTGAAAGCAAGCAAAATGAAGGAGCTTGTTCTGAAGAAGAAGTCAGAACTAGAGGAGATCTACAGAAAAACACATATGGTTGGTGATTCAGACAGTGCATTGAATATAGCTATTGAAGCTATTGAATCTGGTATTTAAGTAGTAATCACATAGAAATTGAATCAATTACTACATCCTTGTTATGAGATTAGTTATATGCTCTTCTTTGTTCATATCTCTGAAAAGGAGCTGTCAATGCTGCTGATGCTGTCCTTGAACAAATTGAGATCCAAATAGCTCAAGTTAAAGAGGAAGCGTTTAGCAGGAAAGACATTCTAGACAGAGTTGAGAAATGGATCGCTGCATGTGAGGAGGAGTGTTGGCTTGAGGAGTATAACAGGGTTTGTTCTTCTTTCAACTAGAATTTACAGGTTCCATGAAGTATGCCATAAATGCTTATTCATTACCTTGATTATTTGTCTAGGATGAAAATCGCTACAATGCTGGACGAGGCACCCACCTAACTCTAAAGCGTGCTGAGAAAGCTCGTGCTTTGGTTAATAAACTTCCAGGTTTCTTATAATGACCTTTCTTTTTTGTTAATGCATATTTTGTTCCATATAAAGGTTAGCTAATGATATTTCAGTGGTGAATGAATGAAATAGAGTTAATTGTTGTTCTACAGCTATGGTAGAAGCATTGGCCTCAAAAACAAAAGCATGGGAAAACGAGAGAGGAACTCAATTCTCTTATGACGGTGTATGCATTTCCTAGCTTGCTTTTTAAGATATGACAATGTTGAGGCCGTAGGTTTCATACGTGTAGATCTCTCTAAAGTATTTGTTTCTTTTTTTGTTAGATTCCTCTCCTCTCTATGCTTGAAGAGTATACCATCTTGCGGGAAGAGAAGGAGCTAGAACGTAAGAAGCAGAGGGTATGAACTCTCAACTGGCTCTTGGTCGACTTTAAATCCATTCTATTATGGAAAGTCATTAACGTACCCGTGATTCATCTTATCTCAGGACCAGAAGAAACTTCAGGGACAGTTAATAGCAGAACAAGAGGCTCTTTACGGCTCAAAACCCAGCCCTATGAAGAACCAAAGTGCCAAAAAAGGTCCTAAATTGTCATGCGGAGGTGCTCCGAGCAATAGAAGGCTTTCGCTTGGAGGAACAATGCAGCAAACTTGTAAAACTGAGCTCCCTCATCCCACTAAAGCTACCCCAAACACACGTCAAGCAAAGAAGTCTGAGCGGATTCATCAACTTGACCAATTTAATCATCCTACGAATGATGGATTTGCAGCTTTATCGACAGGTAATCTTCTCTTCACCTCTTTTAAATTACTTGTTAGAACTCATTTCTCTGGCAATTTGGCCTTGGAAAAAGTCCGACATTCTTCTTTTGTCCTGATGCATACACTGTTTGTGAATTCCAACTAGCTTTCTTTTGTCATATTAAAGAATTCAAGATGCACTGCCCCTTTTTTCAATTTAATCTTGTTATGCTTCTTTGATTAGGGAGGCGAGGAGGTTTTGGTATAGATGAACTTCCTTCTAAAAAGCAGCCCATCAGTGCACTAAATGATTCAGAAGTCGAGACAGTAGTAATGCGGAAGCCTTTCTCACCCATTTCTTCTAAAGGTTCTTCCAAGTCCAATGCAACAAATATTTTGGTAGATGTGAACAAAAAACATAATGAGACGATGATAAAGACCCCACTAAGTAACCATACTACACCATTCTCCACTCCTGTAAAGACAATTTCTACTTGTGAAGAAGAGAACATAACTCCTGCCAAAGCAATGCCAATTCCCGTGCCTTATACTCCATCAACCGTGTCTGTTCCAATGCAGACGACAACACCAGGTCCTGCTGTTGTTAAACCTTGCAATTCGAAGCTCGTTGAAAATATTCGTATGGAGGAGGAGATAGAGTATTCCTTTGAGGAAAGTCGGCTTGACTTTTACCTTCAAAGATCACATTTGTCGTAAGTTGTCATACAAGTAGATACCAACTCAACTATAGACGAAATTGATTGTTTAATTAAACGCTTTCAGTATTTTGTATAGCAGTCGATACAATTTTGTTGCTTTGGTTGAGAAGTCAAGTAGCTTTTGTAATGGGTAGATACAAAAAAATAACTGAATCTGCTAATATTGTTTGACAATGTTGCTTGGACTCTCAACAAATATTGTTTTGCTCATGTTGGACCTTCCAAAAATATCCGACACACAGTAATTGACAAAAAAAAAATATAGGGACTAGATCGAGTAGTTTATAAAAATAAGACATGGTAAAATGTCAAAAAGAGCTTATTTTGTGTAATCCAATAAATGAGGTTCGGAGAGAGTAGTGTATGTAAACCTTACCCCAAAATCTCCTCAAATTTCACTTTCCATATACTTTTCATATATACACCACTATAACATCCTGAAAATATCACAGCTGCTGGGTAACAAAGACGATCCGTGGAAGCAGCTTTATTGTTTAGTCTTTGTCCAGAGGCAAGTGAAACATATACATTCATCACAAGGGTATAATGAGAAACCAACAGAGCTATTCAGTGTCAGACAAGAAGTGCACTGGCTGCCTCCATCATCCCGTTGCGTTATCTGCTGACTGATGTCGCGGACATGGCCAGGACCGTGTGGTAAGAAAACAGTGGTGTTCTTTGAAGAATTTCCAAGTTCTTTGATTGTATCAAAAATACTGTGTGATCATTATGAGATCCATCACTTTAGCTGAGGTGCCTTCCACTTTGTGAGAGAAATTCAATATGTTCTCTCTCAACCCATCTGCTATTAACATAGCTTCCCAATTTAATTGGGCTCTACAAAAATATTGGAAGGTGCATGTCGGATCCTCTAAGGTAGCATATTTTTGCAGGATCTAACATTGGTGCGGCAAAATTTTTGAAAAGCCTGGGCAACATGGCTTGGTGGCACTCTTTATGTCGGTGTCATCAACACTGGAAATTTTCCAAATATGCTTGCCCATCTTTATCATAAATTCATGAAGTACTTTCAGAAATGGCA
>JAPFFP010000009.1:6749400-6766933 GCA_026153255.1 Solanum medicagineum | reverse complement strand
GTCATCAACACTGGAAATTTTCCAAATATGCTTGCCCATCTTTATCATAAATTCATGAAGTACTTTCAGAAATGGCATAAATATGCTAATCTTTGAATTTCCACAAAATTCATAATCAGCAAAACACACGATTACATTCCGGTACATATAGCAGAACTTTGTAGGAGAAAATACTCTTAAGTAATGATGACCAGCAATCCATTTTATACCTACTGAAGTGGTTGGAAAAAACTACTCTTGACTGGGGGTTTGTTAATTTGTTTAAACTATATATTGTGTTCATCTGCAACATTACGAGCATCCCATTACCTGCATTTATCTCATTCATCGCTCTCGACGAGTTGGGAATAATGTCAACCATCAGTATGTGCTCTTTATTGTATCCAGAAGCTCCCATCATCTGACAGAGAACACTAATATCAGATATACCTTGAAGGAGCACAACTTTCTATTGGATAGAGTCGGACTTTCATGACCTTTTTGGCTCTAAAAATCCAACATTGTCAAGTACCAAAGAAGCAAGCAAAATAAACCACCAATAGTGTGTCAATATTTTTGGTATGAAAATTGTACACTTGTACCTACTGTTAGTAATAGAAGAAGAAATATAGCAAAAGTGTTGATTTGTGGACGTAGCCCAAAAGTTTTGGGTGAACCACGTTAAATTTTCTGGTGTCCATTTTAATTTATTTATTTCTCCTATATTTTATTGTCCGCTCTGCTGCCTGGGACCAACAATATTTCCCTTTCAATATTGCTGACAAAAGAAACAATTCTACGGAAGTGTGACATTTAAAATGCTCAGCACCTTCACCTGAATTGTCAATATACCCCAAATGAAAATCTAAATAATAATTTAGACACTGGAGAAGTGCTGAAAGAAAACCCAAGAAGTGCTGGGACATATAGCAATAAATCACCCAGTGTCATTGTTTCGACCTCGTATTCCTCAACCAACTTTATTAACCATTAGGTCATAAGGTGCAATATTTAATAGTAATTGACGAATAATAAAATATGATAAAGTGTAAATCACAAAAGGAAACATACATTAGACATGAAAAACACAAATTTAAAAATATATATATCAGAATTGTAAGACTCTCTTACTTTTGTTTTAGTCTCGATTTTAACATCAAGAGAAGAGATTAATATATGTATAGTTATTTTCTTATTCAACTATCAAACAATTTTTTTTCCTTAAAGTGCTAGCTTGTACAATTTTGATAACTAAATGAAGATATTTGAAATAAGATATGAGTAACTTTAGTGGACGATAAGATGTGAGAAATGAGGGTGAAATGTTTTGAGACTGTTTAAGAGAGAAGTTAAGGACGCTGAAGAAATATTATAGAGAGGTAACTAAATGGAAAAGATGATTGAAATAAATTTAATGCGCTTGGCCGCCTTGGCTAAGTGTGATTTCGCAGTGTCCAACTGCTCCTCGAATCCTTTCGCCAAGTGATAGGCGCCAGTCCAATGGCTTCGGCACCATCATGGTGGTAATGGACAGATTTTGCAAATACGTTACCTTCATGCCTGCCACATCGGGTTGCAACGCCAAAAAGGCAGCCCACTTGTTCTTTAAGAACGTAGTAAAGTATTGGGGATTATCGAAAAACATCATCAGTGATCGTGATCCTCGCTTTATGGAAAATTCTGGAGGGAATTAATCTAGCTCCTTGGCACGGAGTTATTTTTCTCATAAAACATTAGATAGAAAATCACCAAAAATATATATTGGAGCACAAGGGTGATAAATAGTTGAATGTTGTGTCACTTGCCCTTTCATACTAATAAACAGTAGTTATAATAGTTTTTTAAATCTTTCAATTCGTGTTAATATATGTTATTTCTTCCATTTTATATTTTTTCGTGAGTTGAAAAATTAACTTTCCTACTTTTTAAAAATAGGAATAAGATTTTCGTATTCATGATTTTTTTGAAACTTTATTTATAGAATTACAATAAGATATTGTTATAGTTATTAGAGTGATAATTTGGATAGGTAGATAGAAAAATGAATATTAAACTATATATAAGTATTTTTTTCCTAACAAAAAAAAACTATAAAACTCAAATAAAAAAATAAATAAAAATTTAAATTTGTATATCTCTGACACTTTATTTGAATGGTTGTTATTTATTGTTCCATAATTTATTATGTTATGCTATATCATGCTGTATTACTTGAATAAATATAATATTTTGATGCATTATATTATTCTTTATCTACGTCCATAATTTAAATAATAAATCTAAAAAAATTGAAATGCACGCAATAGATATCATAGAAACATAAAGTAAATGACAAAATAGAGTTATTAGATAATAAATAAAGTTAAAAAATGAGAAGATAATACTAAAATAATAATGCAAACAAACTAAATCAATTCTCCATTACACATAATAAGGATGATTTAAATGATACGATATAATAGAATTTAAGTAGCGAAACTTCCATTGGTATGTCTTGAACTTTATATAAATATATTAAACACCCCTCAAGGTTATATAATTAAGTTTGAATCCCCATTTCATCTGACAAAAATCCACAGGAAGAAAAGCAAGAGAGAGAGAGAGAAGGCGTAAAGCGCAATGGGGAAAGATCTGAGCAATGATCAAATATCCTCCATGAAGGAGGCATTCACTCTCTTCGATACCGACGGCGACGGAAAAATCTCTCCGTCAGAGCTAGGAATCCTAATGCGTTCACTCGGAGGTAACCCTACCCAAGCTCAACTCAAATCAATAATTGCCGAGGAAAAAATCTCGTCGCCGTTCGATTTCAACCGATTTTTGGAACTCATGTCGAAACACCTAAAGCCGGAGCCATTTGATCGTCAATTACGCGACGCGTTCAAGGTGCTTGATAAGGACGGGACTGGTTACGTCGTTGTTTCGGATCTAAAGCATATTTTAACTAATATTGGTGAGAAGCTTGAGCCTTCGGAATTTGATGAGTGGATCCGAGAAGTTGATGTTGGATCTGATGGGAAGATCAAGTATGAAGATTTCATTGCTAGGATGGTTGCAAAGTGATTTTTGCATGTGAGTGCTTCTATCAAACTCCCCTGAAAATTTCATATTTGCAATCTTATCAAATATTTTATTTTAGCTTGTTATTCATAACATTTCGTTAGTTTTATATTTGTAAACTCAAAATTCAAGTACTCGTTACGATCAGTGTGGAAGCAGAATTTTCAGCAAACGGTCTATATTATAGAATATAGGATAAAAATTTAATTATGACATTTATAAGTAAAAGTATATCCTTTATCATTGGACTAGTTTTAAGCTAGAAGAGGTCTTGGTAAGCAATAGTATGTTTTATTTTGCAAAAATATGCTTAGTTTGAGTTTCGAACCTCCAAACTAAACAACAAGGCCGGACGTTGAACCAACACACCAATTTCAAGACTTCCATTTTTGTGCTGATACCAACTTTGAGATATCATTTTTGGAAAGCAATGAGATAGAGGAAATAAGTGTTATGGTTGGTTGGGGGATGTATGTAGTTGTTAGAATACCGAGAATCATGCTAGTTAGTTCTCACACCACCAGTATCCTAGAAAGAAACAAAGAAATGTGACAATTATACAAGCCTGAGCTAAACCTATCATGATCAAGGTTCTGCTGAACTATAAAGCCCAAATTTCATAATGTGTATGGTTTTGTATAATTAGGTGGTATAGTGCATCTTCACTCTCTTTCTCCCTGAGCCTCTCATTCTTTTTCTTGTTGGAGCAATATCCATTCCCTTCTAAGTATTGAAGATCAGCTGCATTTGCTGCATGCAGGGGCGGAGCTTAGAAGGCCCGGATACGGGCTTGATCAAATTCAATAGTTTTTGTGCAAGTAGTGCAGTTGTGTTAGGATATTCATTAAATTTGTAAAAATATCAAATTTAGAACACAATAATTACCAATTGAAGTCGTCATTCTTAAATTTAGAACCTATAAATTAGGAATCTTGGTTCTTCTCTGACCGCTTGTTTCATATTTTTATTTCATGTAGAATAATATTCTGTGTCAAGTCCTTTTGGGGAAAATCTTGGTATTTCATCTTGTGATGGTTGATATGCTAAAAATAACTCATTTAAGGCAAGTGCATAATTACAAGTGTGGCTGGGACATTATTGAATAGCTGTCTTCTTATTTGATTTTGTTTCATTTACTTTGGTTATCTTTAATATTTTGTATGGGCTGTACCTTTTTATTGAAACCAGTGATCTTACTCTATATATCCACATGTATACTACAACCAAAAATATAGTTTCCCTTCAAAAGTATTACAATCTATCAAAAGCTCAAGACTATATATGTTTCCTTCCAACAATCTTGAACATCAAAGATGTGTTCTATATTGAGATAATGAACTATGTTTACACCAAAAGTAAAATACTGCTAAACACTTCATTTTAACATCCAAAAGACGGTTTTGTACATTTTCAAAGCTCATACTGTTTCTTTCTTTCCAGATTGACCACCAAATGCATGCTAGTAACATTTTCAAATTTCATCCCTGTTCTAGCTACTAAGTACTCTTCTAATAGATCCTAGTTTCACCCACCTGATCCCATTCAGGCTAGCGGACATTCTCCACAGCTTTCTGTCCATTTACAATGTAAGAAAGGATGGTTGGCTTCTCAGCTTGTTCCCCACACGGATAACACCTAGGGGCCAAACCTCTCTTGGTCAGGTTCTCATGTGTTAGAACAACTTCTTTTGCCAAGAGCCAAGTTAAACAGTTTACTTTGTAGGGCACCTTATTCCAGGGCCAATCTTTCTCCTGTCCCCCTGTCCTGTTAAGAGCCTTATAAGCAGACTTGATGGAGAAGACACCTTTGGTGCCCTCCTGACATAATAGCACATTATTTTCCTCAACAAGACTTGTGTGAACTGCTTGAGCAGTTCAATAACATTTTCAATCTCCCTGGCTTTTAGTCATCTTCTTAGGCCTAGGTTCCATCCTTGTCCAGTCCACATATCACTGTTGCCATTGGCATAATGTAAATAGGATAGGGTGTGCTCGTCTCTGAAGTCTAAACTACTGTCCCGTTCCACTTGTCTTCCCAGGAGGAGGCCTTCGTACCATTTTTCACCTTCATTCTGGTTCTTGCTTGCATCACTGGCCATAGATTCCTGATGGCCCTTTATACGGTGCAGTTATATGGAGTAGTTACTTGTGTTGTCATCTACTCATCCTCCATCCCATATTTAGCAGTAATCGCATCCTTCCAGATCATGCCATCTTCATTTGCAAACTTCCATAACCATATCAGCATCAAGTTTTGATTTTGTTTCTCCAGGTTCTTGATACTTAGGCCCCCTGTTTCCTTGATCACTATTAAGTCCTCCCACTTGACTAAGTGAAACTCTCTCTTGTCTTCACTATCTTGCCATAGGAATTTCCTCCCCAGAGTATCAGTACATTTGGACACACTA
Organism: Solanum medicagineum; assembly: GCA_026153255.1. Classification (NCBI taxonomy): domain Eukaryota; kingdom Viridiplantae; phylum Streptophyta; class Magnoliopsida; order Solanales; family Solanaceae; genus Solanum; species Solanum medicagineum. Next base: position 6,761,487 of record JAPFFP010000009.1, on the reverse strand, counting down.
ACTGGCATAGGAAAAACAGACATCATATAGGAGGGAAGAGCATCAAATACACCGTTAACTAGTGTCAATCTGCCTCCCAGTGACAAGTATTGGCATTTCCAATTGGTAAATCTTTGATCTAGAATCAAAGGAAAATAATAAATGGCTCTTATGGTGTGCTTTGGAAGAAAGGTTTCTTTGTAGAGGAAAGGAGCCTCTTTTCACACTTCTCCAATACTCCATTCCGGATTCCTTCTTGTTCAAATTTTCTTCGTAGCTTTTTATGCTTGCATTTTCTTTCAAACTATGCTCTGATAAACAATTTGCTTTAGTTGGGAATCTATTGAAAACCACCTCTCTACCCCACAAAAGTAGGGGTAAGGTCTGTATGCATTTCACCCTCCCCAGACCCCACTTGACTATACTGGGTATGCTGGTGTTGGGTGCTGAATTAAAAATGCTGTGAGAAACAGCTAAGAAGGGTATGATCTCACCATTATTCCTTTTTGAAAATAGGAACAGTAAAATATTAGGGTGGCCTAGTAATTAAAGGCTACCAATATGGAGCCAAAGTTATTACTAGTTGATTGCTTAAGTTGTCCTAGCTAATATTTGGACATTGTTTAAATGGAGAATAAATGGTGATTTTCAGATAGCTTTTTGGTGCCATTTAGAATGTACGAAATAGAGCTAACTTTAAATGATAAGCATCAACTTATCCAAAAAAAAAAAAAAAAAGTGATAAGCATGTATTTGGAGCGTTCGGGGTTATCCATTTTAGTCGAGTTGGAAAAGGGAGAGATTAGACTCATCCTACGAGTTGTATTGTTGTTTTTTAGGTCATGTGATTTTGTTAAATGATGCTAGGATGATGTTCTTCTTAATACCTATGCTACTTCATTTGTTGTGTGTGAATGTCGAGGGAACAACTACTTGGGATGATTCATTTAAGTGGTGAATAATCGAGTTACTAAGCATTCACTAAAATGACTTGAAAAAACAAAAATATAAGAAGCAAGGATAGAGAATTGAAAGTAAAATTAGAAGGATATAACCAATTTTCTGTAGCAGATCCCTTGAATTGCATCTTTGAAAAGAAAAATTATTAGAGTCTCTATAATTGACCATTTCTGTTAAACCTTAACACCAGTGTTGTTCCTTTATGTCTTTTCTTACAGTGGAGGTGCTCACATGATGGCTCGGACACCTCCATTATTCAAAAAGTCAAATCAAATAACTTGGCTGTAACCTATTGGTCAATGAAGTGATATCTTAATCATGGAAGAATCACAATTCAAACCCTAGCAAAAGCAAAGAATGCTTGATGGTTTCTTTCCCATTTACACAGGCCTTGATAGACAGAATTGCCCAATATCTATTCAAGTTATCAAATATCCTGTGGTATATTCAAGGTACAAGCGAGCACCATAAAAAAAGTCGAAGTATAACTTGAGTTTTGAGAAATAGATAAAATGTAAGATAATTAGTTACATAGTCATAAATTCATAATTGAGTAAATGCTGCCTCAATAACCTTACCACCCCATATTTGGTGTTGGAAGGTTGAGGGAATCATGACATTTATGTATTGTAGCCTAATATATTTAACACTAAGAATAAACTTGAAGCGGGAAGGAAATAAGTTATTTGTGATGTTAAGACACAGGAGTAAGGAGTAATTATTTGATCAGTGATGAGATTGAGTTAAATGTTCCTAACTTCACTGACTTTGCTTGGTTTTGACATGCAGGACATTTGCATATTTGGCTATATTACTCAATAGCAAGGAACAAGACCATACTTTGCCCTTGGTAGCTTTGTCTTTTCATTTGCATGTTTTAAGTGCATCTCTCATTAGCCATTTCGCTAATCATCGATTTTATTTTATTTTCCCCTTGCACTGTCGTGGAACAACTTTTTGTTCAAATGTTTCGGTTATATCTGGCACGTGGTATACGATCGCTTCTTGCAATGTTAAACCAGTTATTTATAGTTCAGATGTCATGTATCTTTAACTTACCGCGTCAATGTTTCTACTTGTTGCGTTGGAATCTCCTGTTCAGTTATTGATTCAGAACTTCAGCAGTGATGAAATTTTTATGTAACATCAAACAAAATAGCTAGAAATGTATGCTTTATCCATTCCTTTTTGAGAAAAGTGAAGCGGAGGTCTTGTACTTAATGGCCAGATCTTGTTCCATGGAAGTTGGTTGTACTGAGTAGTATTGTTGAATTTGGTAGTATTGATTCTGCTAGTGTGTGTTGAACGGCTCCGTTGATTTTGTTTTTTGAACTGCTAAGCTTTTACTTGAGTCGAGGTCTATCGGAAAAAAATCTCTCCATCTCCCAAGGTAGGTGTAATGTTTGCGTACTTATAGGATTATATTGGATATGTTTAAATAATTGGCTAAAATTTACTATAGTTTAGCATCTAAAAAGTCGATTTCAAATTTGGATCTCAGGTTAAAAATAAGGAAAAAGTATATAAAACAGACCTAATTTGAAATTGTTTATCCTTAATAGATTCAAGTCAAATTATTTATCATTAATGGATCCATGATTCAAACTGTTTACTTTTTTACCCATTTATCTAGTTTTTATTTCGCGTCTGATGTTAGCATAAATACTTTAGTGGTATATATATCATATTGGTATTATATAGAATAAATTTAATCTTATGTGATACTTTGACGCCATATATACACCCAATTGGCATCATATAGAATTATAATTTTTTTAAAGAAATAAATAAAGAAACAAATTTAAAAAATCATTAAACTCTAATATATTTGTCATGATATTCCATCGGTATATTTATATCATATCGATATCGTATAGGACTAGAAAATTATTAAAGTTACAAAAATTAAACTCTAAATTAGTAGAAAATACATTCTTGTGATACTCCGTCGATATCTATCATATAATTTTGAGCTCTTTTTTTAATAAATAAAATAATTAAGAGAAAATTATTAAAGTTACGGATTTATTTATTAAATTCTAAATTAGTAGAAAATATATTCTTTGTGATACTCTATCGGTGTATTGATACCATATTGGTATCATATAGGACTAAGCTTAATCGTTTGTGATACCCTGTTGGTATATGTATACCAAATCGATATATCGCACAAGGTGGTGTTGATGACAGCGTGACGTCAACGCGTGAATTTTAATGTTAGATAGGGTAATTTTAATGGTATAAGGATATAATATATAAAAAAGTATATGAATATAAATAATTTGATTTAAAGAGCATAAGTTTACGTTTCCCTTTTAACATGTCCTAATTAGCCAATTGGACCATGTCAAAATCTAACTTCAAACCTTTAAGTAGCAGCAAGTCTAGAAATTTGTCAAATTGGGTTAAAATTTAAGTAATTTTCAAAAACCAAATAGATTTTTAAATGGGATGCCACAAGGAAGGAATTATCCCCAATAATGAAAATTAGTGATAGATGAACTTTTGACCTCTACTAGTCTCTTGACCAAAATATTAAAGTCAAAAAAGTCAAAATTTGTTAAAGTTTTATTTTTGTCTATGAGTAATGCTAAGTTAAAAATTTAAAATCATTCGCCTCTAAAGTCATTTTTCATAAATCACCTTACTACGAGAGGCTACATTGTATTGTTTCAAGTTAAATGACTCTTAACGACTATGATGCTTAATATAGGGAAAGTTATGAAAATATATTATTCGACTATCTAGTTTTACCTATATAGTTGAAATATACACTATATATACAAATTGGTTATATATATTGTGTAACAAAGATGCAAGTTTAGTGAATTGTCATTTATTGATCTCGTCATTTACAAAATCATCCTTCTTTGATGATACAAGAATATGTGGAGTTGAGAGAGAGAGAACACAATTAGGTAGAACATTAGGTAGTAATAAGTTTTACCTACAATCTATTTAGTCCAAGAATATGATAAAAAGGATTGTTTATCATATTATTTAAAAAAAAAAAAAATCAAACACAACCTTTCACTTTTTTTCCATCCTCCATCCTCCTCCCCCTCTTCTTCTTTAATATTCAACGTGTTGCAACCGTGAATCATTCAGATGAATTATACACAAAAAGACTCAAAAAATATAGAAAATTTCATATCTAAAATTTGGACTATCTAGAAGAGATTGTGAATTGGTGGAGATTGAATAGTCAACATATCATTCATATAAAGCTAATGTATGCCTCATGCATTGTAAGTCATATTCAGCTTTTTGAGTATATGTTAATATATAATTAGTGTATAGTTCATGTATAAGTAGGTTGTATTGAACTTTTTGAGTGTATCATAATATATAGTCAACATATGCTTTTTATGACTTTTGATTATTTTTTATGTAAATAAAAGTACATTTATATTTATTGTAAGCATTATTTTTATTATATATATTAAAAAATTATCGAAGAGGAGCATTGAAGTAACTGGTAAATTAAAGTTGTTGCCATGCGATTAGTAGATCAGGTTCTCAAGCCTTGGAAACAACCTTTAGCAGAAATGCAAGGAAAGGCTGCATACAATAGACCTTTATGGTCGAACCCTTCCTCGGAGCCTGCACGTAAACGGGAACTTTAGTGTCCTGGCCCCCCCACCCCCCCCCCCCCCAATTTTTTTTATATTAGAAAATTATCTTTTTATACATACACTATGTATATCATGTGTAAAGATTTTGTAAACTAGATTGCCCAAAGGTATTGGGCTGTAATTTACCCTTTTCCATTTAACAAACCCTAATTTCATGGCCCAGTAGCAAAATTGAAGCCCAAAGTACCACAACGACGATAAATCTAAGAGGAAATCTAGGGTTTATCAACTTCCTTCAAGGCTTCAACCAACCGAAGCTAACTCTTTGAACAACACAGTTCAGTGAGCTTACTCTCATCTTCGCCATGGGTCGTATGCACAGTCGCGGGTCCGTATTTTCTCCTCAGTTTTCTCCAGAATTCTAAGCATTTTTTGTTGTTTCCATTTTTTTCACCCTTTTTTTGTTGGGTTTCAGTAAGGGTATCTCAGCTTCGGCTCTTCCTTACAAGAGAACTCCTCCCAGCTGGCTTAAGATCTCCGCTCCAGATGTATGTAAAACATCAAAACTCCTTTTGTTTTTTCTGGTTCTTAATTGCCGTTTGGACATGAATTTGGTTATATTTGAAAAAAAAAGTAATTAAGTTGATTTGAAAATTGAATTCGTGTTTGGACATCTATCTGGAATGTTGATGTTTTATGAGTTTAAAAAGTTTACATGAAAAACAGATTTTTGGGGGAAAAAACAGAAACTTTGTATATCCAACAGTTGCTTACACTTTGGTATGATAGTTACTTATTCAATATATGGTGCATTTTATTGTTTTGCAACTTGTGTCATGTCATATTGATGAGTGTAATGCATGATAGGCTGTAGTATCTTTTTTTGGTTGTTACTTAATGCCACACATGAGCAATTTGAAGGTCAAACCTATAAGATAAGTAGGGTAAGTGGTGGAGTGATTATACATATGTCATAAAAGATAATAAATAAAGGTAAAATGATCACAATGCCATTACACCAAATAAGTGGTTACGTGCAATGGATTTAACGATACAATACAATAAAATCCAAGCTACAATCAAAACAAAAATGTATTTTAAACTAATAATATAATACAATAGGTAACAACCATCCAAACAATTTGTAGGTCTTCATATAGGATCAGAACAAATGTTGAGACCAATATATGAATGTTTGTGTTTCTGTAATTCTAGGTTGAGGACAATATCTGCAAGTTTGCGAAAAAAGGATTGACCCCTTCACAAATTGGTGTGATTCTTCGTGATTCTCATGGAATTGCTCAAGTCAAGAGTGTCACTGGGAGCAAGATTTTGCGTATCCTCAAAGCTCATGGTATTTTCTTTTATTCTTCTTTTCCATATCATCAATGATGGAAGAACTTCAATTGCAGTTAGATTTAGGTAAAATTTGGTTTAATACATTGGTAGAAGGAAATGTGCCTCAATAGAGTGGAATAAATTGATTAGTTTTGGAATTAATGAGCAGTTGAGTGATTTAACATATGGATTTTTTGGGACAATTGGATAGGACTTGCTCCTGAGATCCCAGAGGATCTTTACCACCTTATAAAGAAGGCAGTTGCAATCAGGAAGCATTTGGAGAGGAACAGAAAGGACAAGGATTCCAAGTTCCGCTTGATTTTGGTGGAGAGTAGGATTCACCGCCTTGCTCGTTATTATAAGAAAACTAAGAAGCTTCCACCTGTCTGGAAATAGTAAGTCTCTCTCACTCCTAACAACGTTATTTTGCTTAGTCTGTGGTCTGGTTGCTTTTGGGCTGCATTATTTTCAGAAATATTAATCTTTTAACTTTTGTGCTTGTGATTTTTTGTGGCTTATGTTGCTATAAGATTCAGGGGTTGAATGTTTTGGTTGAACCGTAAGATATGAAATGGAATACACAGAACATTAGTACTGTACCTTTTGAAAGATAAACTATCTTAATGTTCCCCGTCTATTCCTTTCCTGTGCAGTTCAACATGACTGGCTTCTAAATTATGACTCGCTAGTTATCGGGCATCTTTGTTCCGCATGGAAAGGACCGTTTTAAAGAATTAAGCTGCAACATTGCTTTCTTTGTGGTGTTGCCATCTTACTACTAAAATGAGATACCTTTTAGTCAAAATATATATTCCTCTTGGTGCGGACTTTTTTGAAGAGTCCAGCTAAAGTGTTGGTTTACTAATAATGTTTCTGTTACCAATTTGAAGACCAATTCATTTATTAACATTTTGCTATAGTTTGGTGTTGACTTGTCCCACCTTAGAGCTCCATCCCCCAAAAATTAGTCATTGGGTTTGATTTCCATAGTTGGGTTAAAACCTCTTTGTTGTTACTCATAACCTTTTGATATGACTTTTAATTCATAATACTTCACTATATTTTGACTGTAAATTACCACAGCCAAGTCACCAGCAAGACTGCGTAATTATAGTCCAAGTAGCCCTTTTCGTCGTCTCCACACTCTCGTCGGTAACCTATTTCTCCGGAGTCTGCTTGAACTAACTCCAGGCTGTACTCTTCTAGGTTGTCCGTCTTGTAACTTCAATTCCATATGTTACATCAGTTATATACCACTTACAGCCTGTTTTGCCAAGCTTTCGATGTCTACTTTGAAAAGTGCTTTTTTGTAGAAGCGTTTTCCAGACTTTTAGAGAGTAGCTGTTTGTTTTTGGCTAATTAAATTGAAAAATCCTTTTGCCATTATTAGTATAGTGCCTTAATTCTATCATTCTCCTATCGAAGCAAGCCTTAACTACATACATGGTTCCCATAGCCAGGGCCCCAAAAGGTGGGTCCTCTGCACCCCCTTTGCTGAAAATTACAAAGTAGATTCTAGATATTTTTATTGTACGTATAACAGATGTTGAATCTCCTTCGTGTGTTTAGTTCTTTATATTTTGAATCATGCGTTCTACTTATAAATTTAACCTTTTGCTGATTGTGAATGTTTTACATTATTTTACAGTGAGTCTACTACAGCAAGTACACTTGTAGCTTAGACCGAGACATGGAGGGATTATTAGCTTTGCGAAGATTGATCAGCTTGGAATAGTTCTGAGGTCCATTTTTTGAATTTTGATACTTAATGGTGATAATTTCTGGATACTTACTCCAATTTTTACGAAATGTTATGCATTGATGCTTTAATTTTGATATTGATGTCAATTTGGTTCGACTACTCGATTAGTATTTGGCTCTACTCAAACTTTTCTAGTTCACCCAAGTATTCCCCACTTGTCCGCTTGTTGCGGAGCCCTGGGATTTGATGGTGGACTTAACTATAGATGCTTTAATTTAGATATTGATCTAGGATTTGACGGTGGACGTAAAAGCCACCTAGTGGAATTAACATAGTAGAGCGATGACCGGGGAGCGGGTTCCCTACTGGAAAGGGGATAGGAGACAGCCATCTCAAGGCACATCATGGCCTACAGGTAACACCGGGGAGACCTAGAAAGGGGAAATGTTAAGCATTTTATTCAAACAAATAGTGTGTCTATTATTAGTTATTCTATTGAGTTGAGATCGATCATTCATATATATCGGGTAAACTAAATGAGCAGATATTTTACGTCAGTCATTCCAAATAATGTTTACAACTGTTGGCTGACATAGAGTTAATCGATGTTTATTTCTTACGTATCTTTGTTTGCTTAGGAAAAGAAGTTTACGATCCATGGGCCTTTATGACGTAAAATTTGTCTTGCTCTAATGCATCTTTTTATTTAGAGAAACTTGCAAAATGACTACAGTTTAAGGGTTATTAAAGTTCAATAGCTATAAGTATGCTAATTACGAAAAATGGCTAGAATTTGTGTATAACTCATTGTATTAATTGCATAAAATTGATTTTCTTTTAATACAATTATATAGTTATAGTTAGCTAGCACTAAATAAGTTATATTCTATTTTTAAAAATGAAAATTCTTTTAATTAAGTCCCTTGAACTTCCAAATTTTTATTAATCAATTAACAATTAAAATTGATTTAGTAATTACCATTTGGACTATAATAATTTTTTAGTGAAAAATTTGAGATACAACATGGACAAATCTTTTTGTCTAATCTTAAATTTTTCCCAAGCATCAACATCATACAGGTACTAATCCTCAAAATTCATTTAGTTAAATTAATTTTTTATTTTTGTGGAATAATTGATATTAGCCTGATTGTAGTGATTTTAAATAGGTCAATTCAATGGTACACATAATTGTATTGATTAGACACTCTAGACATGGAATAAAAATAATTGCTACATCGATTATAATATTGATGATATAGTGTTGGGGAAGTATATATGCTTCATATTTCAATTTAATTAATCTAATTTTGAATTTATTAAATATATATTTGATTACAAAATGTATCAAAATCAAATACATCGTTGTCGATAATGATACTCCTACAGAATACAAATATTCCTTTAACGTATATAAATACTAGAATATATGAATACATGTGCCTTTCAAATATATAATATACACATCATCAAAATACAAATGAATGTAGCCGTTAATTTAACATATATAGTATTTATACAGATATATAGATTTAAATATATATTTTTTAATTTATCAAACTGCATCGAACTAAGCTTCTCCTTCAATTCAAATCATGAACTATGTTGTAATTTGCATAAATCTATATATGTGGGGCTCAATCGAATGATTCTTCACATAAAATCTAATTTTTTGTGTGGAGAAAAATAAAATGTATTATGTGTGTATTATTATATGAATACAATTATTATTGTATATTATTATACAATTTCAATTTTAATGCTTAATTTGCTTATATTTAATTGTTTTCATTTTTATCAAGTAAGTTGTATTTTATTTTTGTTCGTAAAAATTGTCAATTTTTTTTATATCTAATGCATTAAAATCTCATGTTATATCCATTTATGTGTGATTTAATTGTTTTCATTTGATTCAAACATGTTGTTTGTCACGCCAAAAATTTCGTTAAGGCGGACTGGCACCCGTTGCCGATAAAGCTCGGGAGAACCAACCTGTATCCATGCACTTTCTATACATATTATATGAGATTTTTTCATTTAACATGCCTTTAAGAAAGTAAGCAGTAATACCAAGCCAAAAAGAAATGTATATGGCTACGCCGTTGGGGCCACGTTGTCTAAAGTATGAGACATGACCACACTTTAATTTACATAGTTTATAAAGCCTTTAGATAAGGAAAAGTATCTGGTAAAGGTCGGGACATTAGGCGTGACATTGTTATATTCTTTTTTTTCGTGAAATATATCAAGTTTCTTTGTATATTTAAATACAAAATGTATATGTATATAATTATCTAACAGTGGATTTCAAAGACAAGCAAATATAAAAATTCTAATTATTGAAAAGTATACCTATGTGGAATGTATTTAATAGTTATCATTCAATCTAAAAGCATATGAAAGCATATAATACATATTAGTATCTTTCAATATAAAATCACATAAATACAAATATATAACATGAAACAATACAATTGAATACATTGAATATTTTCATATATAACTCTAGCAATACCAATAAAATACAAGAAAAACTGAAAAAAATATTCAAATCACAGTCAGTAAGCTAGAAACCTTCCACGACAGATTGTTGCAATATGAAAATATAATTTAATTGAATTCAATTTTTGGTTAATTAAAATCAACTTTGGGTAGAACATGAAAGTTGAATTGATTTGATTTAAAATTAATAAAGAGAGAAAAGGTAAAAGAAGAGAGAGAGAGATTGAATATGAATGAACATTTATTTGATATATATGGTAAGTGCGTATATAATTAATTTTTTAAAATTAATAATATAACTATGAACAGTAATAATTTTAAACTATTATTGAATTTCCTAAATAATAGTATATGTTTGCTCTGTAATGTAATTTTTCCTTTTATTTATTATACTATCGTGAATTGTCAAATATTTCAAACTAAATAAACTACGTAGTAGTTTTGAAGCAGAAATCTTAACGACTTTAAAAATGAAAGAGAAGAAAAGCATGGTGTTTATATCAAATAAAAGCAATTTAATTGTTGTAATTAAAGAATAATTTAAAATACATGATTAAGTAATAAAATGTATTCATGAACGACATGTATTTCATATTTATTGACTTGAGATAAAATATATTTTGTTCTTCTGAAAAGAGAGCAATTAAAGCACTTTGATTTACACAATTGTTGCATCCAATGTCTGAGTGTTGCAATGATGAAGACTTAGCTTGCTTTATCCAACAACAACCTTACCCCAATGCCTCAAAGGCTCCCGCCCATTGCGAGGTAAGGGGGGTCGATGTACACAGCCTGATCCTTATGTTTAAAAACATAGCGCGACTATTTTTGGATGAAGACATAGCTTGCTTTATCCAAAAAAATAAAAATAAAATTAACAAGAAATATAGATTAAGTATAAAATTATTTTGAGTCTATAAATTACTTGTGAATTTTAAATAAAAATATCGCTATTGAAAAATAAACAATATCAAAGTTAAGATATTAATTATTTGAGATTATATGTATGTTTAATCAAATAAAATATAAATTTAATTTTATATTTAATCTCGAGATATCTCATTTTTTCTCATGAATTAAACGAGCCCTAAAGACGCGGGTGATCTTAAATTTCTCACAAAATTATACGCTCTAATGATTTGATCACATTTTTAACATTAACAAGATTTTACGAAGTTTGGGAAAACACAACCATTTTATCTGTCTTTTCCTAGCTGGCTAATTAAATATTTCTTTAAATTTCAATATATACATATATAATTAAATTAAAAAATATTATTAGAAATGGAGATTTTATAATTAGAAAAAAAATATTATGTATTTTATGAGCAAACAAATAATGTAACTTCTCTGTTTGTAAATTTGGATTATTAGGTAAAATGCTAAACAAAAAGAATTATTAAAGTTTCTCATAAAAACAGTGTTAACGTGTTGATACCTTTTTTTTTTAAAGTATACATTAGCACTATTCACAATATATATGTATATACAATGTATTTCAAGGGTAAAAAAAAATAAATTTTAAAATTGCCTAATTAACAAGAATATTAAACCAATTGAGAAGCTAATAAAAAGATTATACTATGATACAAATATGGTAAATAGTAAATAAGATAGTATAATAAAACCAATAAGCAACAATAAATTACAAAACTATATGATTAGTTTCTTTTAATTTCATAAATAAATACTAACTTTCATCTCGATGGGTGTATATTTATACAATTTTCTAAAAAAACATTAGTTTATTTTTTAATATAATCACAAATACTTTTCCATTTATGAATCTTCTATTAAAAATTCATGATATTTTCATAAATAAAAATATGATAATCATAGCAAACGCTTCGAAATTTACGACAATAAATAACTTTAAACGAAAATCAGCATGTAATTAAAGCAAAATTTATTATTAATTTCAAGTAGATTGATGTTGGTACTAGTACAAATATTAACACGCATAAAATAAAGAAAACAACATTGTTGATATGGTTACTCCGTTCGTTTAATAATAGTTATTTGAATTAG
>JAPFFP010000009.1:6725403-6742616 GCA_026153255.1 Solanum medicagineum | reverse complement strand
TTATAAGGCTTAGGCAATCCTCCTCCCTTTGAGCTAGCTTTTGGGGTGTGAGTTAGGCCTAAGACCTAATTTCAACAGTTGTCGTTGTTCTATTTATTGCATCTTAGTTGTTTATGGACAAATTTTAGTAACGTACTTTCTCATTCGATGTTTTGCTAGAATCTCACCAATGCAGGAGCCTTCAAACCTTGGAACGATACTGAGTTTCTTGCACGGGTGGATGAATCCAGGTAAGAAGTGCATAGTCCAACTTTTTTTGATGAATCACTCGGGGACAAAGACACTGTAACATGTCTATGATGTATATCGCGGTGAAGACTGAAATCACAGACTCCATTTCATACAAAGTCAGTATATCATACAGGAAGGGAAGGGAAGCCTAGACGCGGATCATCTTGTGAATTTTTTGCGTATCCGCGGAACTTTTTACTTCTTATTTTTGTGATCTTTCAAGTTCTCCCTCCTGTCCTCATTTTCTGAAGGCCCTGGGAATTTTATACATATCAAACAAGGATGTAAATGGAGTTGATGTCAGTGTATGCAAAAGTTGACATATTAATCTCTTTTTTGGTCTATCCTTCGTAAGGTGGTGAAAATCCGTATATAAAGTCGCCTTTAATAGGAAACAGTTTTAGCGCCTTTATGAAATTGCCCCTTGCTAACATTTTGATTTGGAAAAAGATGTATGTGCATTTGGACATATAAAAACCTTATATACACTTGCAGAATTATATCGGTCTAAGTAATAATAAAAAAACGAATAATAAGAATATTTGGAAGTCACTAACAATTTATTGCAAGGGAAATTTTGGAGCAATTGCAAAGTTATTTTTGTTCCGTGAAATCAATTATTAATGCTACAAATTTGTCATTAGAGAAAATTGTTCAATTTTATTGTCTACAATTTTATATTTTGGGTTCATTAATCTAACAAATCATCTTTGTATTTGTCCTAGCCATTAACTAACTAAAATATAGTATAGGGCAAATTTAACCATTTTCCTTTAAATTACAAATTAATACATTGTATTTCCAACTTTTAATATGATGAATAAAATACATGTGTGTACATTAAATATATTGGCATTAAGTGTTAAGAATTGTTTCACCATAAAATTTCAAATTCAACTTGAAGCTTTATTTCATATTTGAAAAAGCTTATAATTAATTTTGCAATTTACTTTTCACTTTTAAAGTTGTATTCAAGTAAACTCAAACATGAATTATTTCAAATAGTCTTTTGCAAAAAGTATAAGTAAACACAACTCTCTATTTAATTGAAATTTTAGGAATTTCAAATAAAATAAAAAATATTTGTTATCTATGATTGAACACAATACTTAATGTTTGCATTACAATTTAATGAATCAAACTATTTTTTTTTTCAATTTCTCAACCTTCTTGTTCGGTGAATTGGACGTGCTATTAACGTCAATTTATTTATCCGTCATGTAAAATATGTTGTTCAACTAAAAGTAATAAAACAGATCGATTTTTTTTGTCGCACATAACATATATGATATATCTTAACTCGAATGCCCTTTGGCCATTGAAACATTATTATCATTTTTTACTCTTTCCGTTTTAAATTAATTAAAAATTTTAGGCTTTTTTTAATGTTCAAAATAATTGAACTGTTCAATGTTCAAGATTTTGTAGGAGTTCAAGATGAATGTTTAAACCTTTTTTTCATATTTGTCTTTCATTTATTAAAGTTTTATATTTTCTAGGAGATAAATTAGGCTGCATATTTATGATTTCACAAAGAGAAATAGTGGAAAGTATGGTGTAAGTTTTATCTTCGAATAATTTTCTTAATATATGTGCAGTACCTCACAAATTTAATTAAAATGAAATAGAGGGAGTACTTCTTAAGATTCCATCTATGACAACTATACGACAACTATTAGAACATCGTTATCAAAGAGAATATAAATAAATTTCGTATATGATTTATATGAACTGAGTTAGATTGTTTGTTTCTCCAATATTCTTATTCAAAATTTGCCATGATTCGAGTAAATTTTATTTAGCATAAAAATATTTCACGAGACTCGAACCTAAAAACTCTAATTGGGAAGTATTCCTTTCTTGACTTAAAAAGTAGTTGAAGTCAAGAAAGGAAAAGAATAGGATGCTTGGGCCACCCATTAATGTACCCTTTAGGAATTTTTGGACCATTATAATAACACCTCTTTGCCTTCTCCATTTTCACACACACACACACACACACTAAAAAAAAAAAAAGCTCTGTGAATTAATCCAATACAGAAAATGGCGGATCAGCTCACCGACGATCAGATCTCGGAGTTCAAAGAAGCCTTTAGCCTCTTTGACAAGGACGGAGATGGTATCTTCTTTTTCCCTTTTATAATTTTTTTTGCCTCAGATCCAATCGTTGAGTTTTTCATTTTTTATCCTTCAATTTGTTGAATAGTGTTGTGATCTGTGATTTGGTGTTGATTTGCTGCTGATTGTGAGAATTTTTTTGTTCTTCGTTCGATAGTTTCGATTTTATGTGTTTAGATTTGATTTGATGGATTTATCGTACACGGTATCCTCTCTCTCTCTCTCTCTCTCTCTCTCTCTCTCTTTTTTTTTTTTTTTTGATTTTATGGATTTAGATTAGTTGTTTCATTTTTGGTTGTTTTTGATCCTCAAATTTCCCTTCCTATTTTTTTTTGCTATTGCTGCTTTCGATTGGAGTTGTTGTGATTTTTGTGAATTCGGGATAGGGGAAGTAGGGGAGGGGGTATTATACGGTGGAGAAAGTTCAGCTAGTCAACCAATGGAGCTATTTAGATTCCTAACGGAGTTGTAATCTATGATTTGATGTTGATGGTGCTACTGACTAGTGATTTTGTTTATTACGGGGAGTATTGGAGGATTTGTGTGTTTGATCCTTGGTTATGCTGCTTTAATAGAAATGGAAGTGATGGGTTTATACTTTATGTGAAGTTGTTACTTCTAAAATTTGGATCAGTGGGTTGAATTCTTTTTTCTTCTCTCCTATTTTTGTTGATGTTGCTTTCGGCTAATAGTTGTTTTGAGATATGATTTGATGTTGCTTTTGATGTATGATTTGAGGAGTAATTATGAGATTTATGTTCATTACGAGGAAATTCTGGAATTCGATGTTTGATCCTTGGGCATGCTGATTCTATAGCTGGATAGTTTTAGTTTGTGTTTGTGTTTGGTTTTCGACGGATCCACCTTGATTTATGGTGGTGTCGGGATGGCTTGCATGCGCCTTGACTAATTCAATACGTACATGCTACCTCCACCCCAAGTACTGGGTAAGTGGGAAGAAATGACATATTGTTTTTACCTCTGCGGGGATTTGAACCAGCTCACTCTATTGACAACTAGGCCATACCCTTGGGTGGAAAAGAAATTGGTGGCTTGTAGATTTTGTGTCAAGGTGTTGAATTCCTTGACTGATCTTTCTTGGTAGTTAAGGATATGTTTATTTGGCAAAGTTTGAGAAGTGTGCTTTGGGTGTGTATTTTTCTTTATTATATCAAGTTAAATAGGTAAATCGTCTTATTTTTGTTCTTTCTAATTGTGGATTACCTGGTTTATCATTATATCTTTGGCTTTGTTTCTTGACGGATTGTCTCCATTTGTTTGATGGGGTGATATGTTTGTGATGGTGGGTTTCACTTCCATTCATTGCTTTACCTCGGATATAAAGAGCATTCAAGTCTATAGACGTGCTTGAGAAAAACCCAAAACCCAAGTCTGTAATTATATATATGTGACTAAAATCATCCACGGGCTGTTAATATACCATTGGTAGATAGCACTAATAAGTAAAATATAGTGGTAGCAAGAGTTACTACTCGAATATGAGTAGTTGCTGCCTCTTGAACTAGTACTTTTTTCTCAGATGAATCAGATTCAAGTGATTTTGACAATTTTTTCTGTTCTGTCTGGGAATGGATCTCCTTTTGCTTTTCTTCCTTTTATTTGGAGATTGACGCATGGAATGCTTGTTAATGATGTTCAACTGTATCCCCCACTGCTGGGATCATACATAGTCTTCTTATTATTGTGATGAAACTTGTGTTTCTGTTGCTCCTTTTCTTCCACTTTGAATGGAGAAGTAGGATTCATATAACCAATCCCAACTTGTTTTGGATTGAGGCTTCCTTGTTGTTGTTGTAGACTTTGAGCACAAAACTGTGGAAGCTTGATGTTGAGTCTTTTCCCATGTCTACATAAATTGTGGAAGCTTGATGTTAGGTTTGTAACTTGTAAGCTTTTAGAACTTAACATGTTTAATAACTATGTACAACTGTGCTGCAGGTTGCATCACCACTAAGGAGCTTGGAACCGTGATGCGTTCATTGGGGCAGAACCCAACTGAGGCTGAGCTTCAAGACATGATCAACGAAGTTGATGCTGATGGGAATGGGACCATTGACTTCCCTGAGTTCCTTAACCTGATGGCTCGCAAGATGAAGGACACTGATTCTGAGGAGGAGCTCAAGGAAGCTTTTAGAGTGTTTGACAAGGATCAGAATGGATTTATCTCTGCTGCTGAGCTTCGCCACGTCATGACAAACCTGGGTGAGAAGCTTACAGATGAAGAGGTTGATGAGATGATTCGTGAAGCTGATGTGGATGGGGACGGACAGATCAACTATGACGAGTTCGTCAAGGTCATGATGGCCAAGTGAGAATTGATCAACTTAACTTAAATCTTTAAAATTGGAAGTACCACTAAAAAGGAAAAAAACAACAAAGGAACGGCAGATAAGTTTGATGAAGTTTCTATTTCCGGTTAGGATGTGTTCTTTGATATTATTAGCTTTGTTTTGGTGCTTGCCTGTTCTCCTATTTGCATTGTTTGTAGTGCTGTTCTTTGGTATATGCTTTCCTGCTCTATTCCTACTTAGTGGTTTTGTTAGGAACTCTTCAACATTTGCTATTCAAACCTCTTTACAATTAAGGACTTTGAATGACCCTTTTTGGAACCTTTTGAATGAGTAATTTTATTTTCTTGCATTTGTTTGTTTTTATTTTAACTCATGTTTACTAGCTCTTTATAAAGAATATCTGTGTCTTAGATCACAAGTTCTTGACTCTTGTGCCAAGCAAATCAAGTCTGATATTTAAGTGAAGAGGGATAGAGGGTTGGAGCCATAACCCCCCCTAGTTTTGAAGGCTATGGTTTGCCAGAAAAACGGGGCTCCATAACAATTTCTCGGTCGTTACGACTTTTTTTGGTTATTTTGTTAGGCACGCTTAAACCAAGCTCCATAACACTCCACAATTTAGACTCCTCTAAGATTATGTAGGTGTAGGAGACTTCTAGGGCTATATTCTTAACATCATTTGCACCTACATCGTGATATTCAGATCAGTTTATGCTTGCTTCAACTAACTTGATTAGCCATTTTTCCTAATGAAGTTCTTGTTTGTCTTTGCTGTAAGCTACTACAATATTTATTTTGGGGTTGAAATAAGTTAAACTCTCCCATCGAGTCACGTAAAGGTGCTAGCACATACCCATGGGTGATCATTACAATTTATATCTCATCTCGACACAATGGAACGTGTAACCCACCCTCCTAAGGAAGGTCTTGTTTCCAATCTCTTCTGTCATTCTTTCTTTTCAACAAATCTCCTCTGCCCAAATGCAATTTTTAGGGTATGTAGAATCTAATTCCGAGGTGGGAAACGTTAGAGCAACGATTTAGTCTTACGTTAAAGCAGAATACTCTGTGTATCGAGCTATCATTTTTGAACGAGACATGGTTATTGGAAGGTATAGCTTAGTCTCAACGCAAAACTAATTGGATTTGATTTTCACCAGTTGTTTTTGGAATAAATAGATGTTATTCCCTTTTAGTTGGATTCTCTTCTTTTTGAAAGGGAGGAAAAAGTACTTTTTGGAATTTTTTTAATATACAGAAAACCAATATAAAAAAAAAAGAATAACACATGATTTTCTTAACTGAAAAATAGAGAAAATGTTTGTAGGAAAATTGATTTCTTTCCATATTTACATTATTAAAGAAAGAACTATTATATTCATGATTCAAATTAATCTCAATAAAATTCTAATATTTATGATGATTTTAAAGGTAAATAAAAAAGCATGATTAATGAAGATTTACTCTTTTGGGATTGACACATAACTAAAATTATTGTTTTTAAGTTACAAATAGAAGAGGGATCCATTAAGGAGATGTACTATCAATTGTTAAAAGTTTCTCAATGTGTAATCCTATATATATATTGATCAAAAGTATTTTTTTAATATATATTAATTCTTCAACTTCCTTTAATTAAAATAGGGTAAATATTTAATTTAAAATTTTCTATCCTTTTAAGCTACTTGACTTAAATCTGTTATTCATATATTTTCGACAGGAGGCAAATGAAAAGGATTGAAAGTGTTTCACAGAGCAATGGAAGGAAACGGCGAAAGAGAGATCGATTTTGCATAATCCTTTGATCTCAAAAATGTTCTTTTTGAGGCTGTCGGTTCGAAAATTAAGTTATTTCAGAATTATAATTTTAACAACAAATTTGGTGGGGTATTTAGAATTAAGTTTATCATTAAATTTATATTTTGTTTGATGAAAAACAACTAAACAAAGTGTAAATTTAATCTTAAACTTAATGTTGAAATATCCTATCTTATTCCATGAAGTAAATAGCCCCTTAGGTTATTATAATTAATCTTAGTGTGCCTTTAATTTTATCATTACTAGCTTATTGTATAAAATGTATCAACCTTCACAATTATTAAATAAAAATAACATGGTTATAGCTGCTTCTATTTGTCACCACTCTTGTAATATACTTATTGTCACATTCTTTTTTTCTTTCTCAAATATTAAAAAAAAAATAAAGAAAATGTATAATTCAGTAGCGGAGACAGATATTCTTCTAAAGATATTTAAGAATAATTTTTTTGTAAGTGAGTTGAATGTTATTGATTTAACCTAGTAATTGTACTATGAATCGTCCCAACATTTATTACTGTCAAATACAAACAATTGACTTTTTTTGGCCATGATGCATTTATTTTATATGATAAAAAGTATATGAATTATTGTGTTTAGAGTGAAATATGGTTAAACAAATGCATCTAGTTTTATATGAAACCTAAATCACACCAACACATGTATCGATTTTAACTTTTGTGTTAAAAGTTGTTAATATATATAAGCAAAAATTTCTAATTTAAAATGCTGGCCAAATTTCTTTTTTACCCTCTGAAAGTGCATTATATGTTCAATAGAATTAGAAATACACAATATTTATATATATTACTCTGTATTATTAAAATTGTAATATTAAAAATTAAGAAACTTCAGAAACATTTAGACATTCAAGTAAATTTATTGTAATATTAAAAATTAACAAACTTGAGGAACGTTTAGAAATTTAGGTAAATCAAAATTAATAAATATATTTATTCGATTCAAGAATAATGAAGCGTGTACAAGTAATTGCTTCAAAGTTGTTCAACATTATATTTATACTCGTTTAAACCTAGAATTTGACCAATATACATGATAATCTTTTATCGAAGGGTGTTCAATTGATCATTCTTCAATGGCCGTAGCTTCGTCCCTGGTATAATCTATTGAAAACAAAAGAGATAAATAAAGAAAATATTTCATAGTTATAATTTAAATAATTACATTTTGTAACTATAGTTATAACAATGTTTTTATAAGTCGTGTAACATTTATATACGTTTATATAATTTGATATACAATTTGTAGTTTTTTTATATCGTTTGTATATTTCGTTATATAATTTGTGCACAATATTTTTATAATACCCTATACAATTTATAGTATTTGTATATTTTGTTGTATAATTTAATACACAATTTATGTATAATCACGCACAACATTTATATAAATCACTCGAATTATATAAAATTCGAATTATAATCTTATCTCGACCATTTTAACCTCCAGCCGTTTTCAGACTCAGGCGTGGTAAAATTATATTATTTTTCCAGATATTTTTTTTTTACTTAGTTTAGAAAAAATAACGAAATAAAAAGGAAGTTAGTTAGTTAGTTCAAACAGTGTTAGTTTCATGATGCTTCCCTCGAAAACTGTGCTCTCTCTCTTCATTCTCTCTCTCTTCACCGGAATCCACCCTTCCACCGCCGTGAAAGCCACCGGCACCACCACTACGACGGTAGGCGTCACCTACTCTGCTGCCGCGGACAACTCACCACCGCCTGAGCATGTCGTCACCAAACTTAAATCTCTCAATGTCGCCGCCGTACGCCTCCTTGATCCAAGTCCAACTTTAATCAGAGCATTTTCCTACTCCAACATCTCTCTCCTCCTCACCGTGCCAAATGACCTCGTCGGTGCATTCGCTGCCAATCGTTCCTCCGCTACTCTCTGGGTCTACGACAATGTGCTTCCGTTTCATCCTCGTGCTCGGATTTCACTCATTTCAGTCGGTTCCGACGTTATCTCTTCCGCCGGAGGCAGTGGAGCTGGAGTTTCCGATCCTACTACCGCATTAGTCCCCGCCATGCAGAACCTGCACCACGCGCTTATTGATTTAGGAATCCGTACTGTTTCGGTTTCTACTACTTTCTCCTTCATCAACGTGATTACGACGGCGTTTCCTCCGTCTTCGGCGGAGTTCCAGGAGCCTGTTAACACACTTGTTATCAGACCTTTACTTGAGTTTTTGGAGGAAACGAATTCGTCTCTGTTAATGAATGTGTATCCGTACAATGTGTATCGACTCCATGGAGAGATTCCGATTGGTTTCGCTTTGTTCCAGGAAGGTCCATTCAATTTCCGTGATGATGTTGTTACTGGTGTTCGGTATGATAATCTGTTTGATATGATGGTTGATGCTGTAATTGCTGCACTCGCGGTTTCAGGCTACGAGAATATTCCCTTGATTTTGACGGAAACAGGGTGGCCAAGTAATGATGAACACACGAATGCAGAGGAGACTAAGATGTATGCCGAGAAATACTTACAAGGACTGATTTCACATTTGAAATCTGGTCTTGGAACTCCACTCAGGAAGGAAGGTGCTACTCAGGCATACATTTACCAGTTGTTTGATGACGACACTGAATCGAATTCGAATAGGAACAACTTGAGTTCTGATGGTGGTGAAACAGTGCATCAGTTCTGGGGAATAATGTACCATAACATGACCATGAAGTACAACATCAATTTCGACAATGCTGATCAGATTTCCACAATGATTGGTTTACTCGTTCCCTCAATCTACTTTTTATGGCTTCTTTACCAGTTTTTCTGCTGCTTGTTTGGTCTGGATAGATGATTGATTAGTACTGGAGAAATGTTGATGTTAATACTGATCCATTGCCTAGAGGGAAAATCTTGAGTCTTGCTCAGACTCCACATTAGTCTACTGATGATTGCAAGCACAATCAAAAATAGTATGTGTGGATACCAAGAGATTTCTGTTGCTGTTGATTGAAGTTCATATCAAGAATAGTATGTGTGATACCAAGAGATTTTTGTTGCTGTTGATTGAATTTCAGGTCAAGAATAGTATGTGTAGTATTACAAGAAAGCATATAAACAATGTAGTAGCTGTAGAATCTACAGAATTCTGTCGTTGTTAATTGAGTTTCGGATCCTTGTTGGCGTAATTTTTTTTTCCTCTGATATGATGAGTCACATGACCACCATTGATCCCATCATGATTACTGATCCTTCCTTCCATGTTCAACCAGTGTTGAAGAAGATTGCAAGAGCTTTGACGTGTGAGTTAGGTACACGTCATGATTCGAATCTTATCTCAAGTGAAACTCTAATATTTTTACTTATCATGATGATACTATTAGTTAACGGTAAATGAGAAGATATAGTTATAAGATTCATATAATCGAACTTTCGACTTGTTTGGGATTGAAGCATAACTATGGTGGTTGTGTTGTGAACACGTATAGCCCTGAAAAGCTGGCCAAGCTGCCGTGGAACAAGCAATTTATGACAGAATGCTTTTGTCAATGATGATTGGATTAACTTGGAGAAGAAAATTTCTTGTTTAGCTGTTAGCATGGCCTGCTGAAAATAAGGTGGGATACGTAGATATGCATACTTTAGCGACATGTTTGCTTAAGGTTACTGTTCCACAAATCTTGGCATGCTCCTGCTTTAGAAGGTTGATTCTGGCCTTGCCCCTGTTGCCAAATGTATCTATAGTTTCCGGTTTTAGCTAGCATTCTTCTAATCTTGGCTTACTTCCATTGTTGCAAATCTGAAGGACTGGTCACTAAGATCATATCCATTATTCTACTATTTTCTACTACTTGAGGAATCTGTTTTAAGTGGTGAATTTTCACAGAGCATTTCTTGTACTGCATTCTTTTGAGGTGTGGATCAGTCAAGCAACAGCGATCTCCAATGAATGCTTTGACTTGGAAAACAAAACAGAGCATAGGTAGCTGCATGACTGCACCTTAGTTAAGTGTGTGTTATCACACTACCCTGTAACGGAATTGACGTGAAGAAGTATGTTTCACTTCACGAGAATGATACTCTTTTATTATTGCCATAGCTTTGCTCGAACTTTGAGAACAAGGTTCTTATTGAGGAGGGGGACAGTGTAGGAGGCAGCCAAGCGTTGAGCCTGGGGCTAAACCTCGAAGAGACTCAAGAATTAGACAACCCAACAGTCACAATGATCAAATTTGAATCACGTGCCACTAAAAAAGGGCAGCTTGGTGCACTAAAGCTCTTGCTATGCACAGTGACTGAAGAAGTTCAGCCACCATCTTGGACCATATTTTGGTCAAGATATTGCAGCCCACCAAACAAGCCAGCACTCCACCGTCCAGCCACCATTTTTGAAGATGGAGTTTTTGTTCACACCTCTAAAATCTACTATAAATAGAGATGTAAATTCTCATTTGTAACACACCAAAAACATCAAGACAACAGTGTAGTAAAGTGTGAGTTTGAGAGTTGTTTTTGTAATTTATTCTTGTGAGTAATAGAAGAATTTTTTCTCCAAATTCGTGTTTACCAACGCCTTATTGTTCACTCGGCTACAACAAGTGGTATCAAAGTTAAGTTAGAAGCGTTGGTCGAATTTTTTTTTTTGGTGATGGAAATACTGTTCACCGGAGTTCTGTCGGAACTGTTCACTGGGTTTTCTGAGCTTTGTCTGAAATCTACTTCTGACCACACCATTGGATTCTTCTCGTCGAACGGAGTCCAATGTACCAAACAAAGACCTAATCGGAGTTCAAACGAGCCCAGAAATCGCAGTCAAAGTTCGATCAACTCTGTCGAAATTTTGTCAGCGACGGAGATACTATTCTCCGGAGTTCTGCCGGATACGATGACACTGTTCACCGAAGAACGACGTAGAAGACGACCGAAAATACTGTGCATAGCCGGAATTTGCAATAGTTTCAAAAATTACACATTGACCGCTCAAGTATTTTGAAAGTTTAGTGTGGTCCCTAAATTTTTAGGAAATATCCGATTGGCCCCTGCTCTTTGTGAAATTATAGTTTGACCTCTAATCTTTCTGACATTGCAATTAGGTCCCCAAAGTTTTTGAAATTATTGTTCTACCCAATAGTGGAATTTTGGCCCCGAAGTATCAATTCTATCTTTTTTGACCGTTCTGGATATAACGGTGATCTCCACTTTTCAAGATCCAACCTTGTTTTGGTGAATTAAGATATTGCAAGGTGATAATGACCACAGAAGAGTCAACATCATCTTTTGAAGCCATGATTATGCTCACTGCCACTAACTACACATTGTGGAGACCTCAGATGGAAGATCTCCTAAATTGTTAAGATTTATTCGATCCTATCGAATTGAAAGATGAAAATCATGATCCCGCCAAGGAATCAGAATGGAAGAAATCAAACCGAAAAACTATAGGCCAAATCCATCAATGGATTGATCATAGTGTCTTTCATCATGTTGCACAAGAGACAGACGTATATGCCCTCTGGAAGAAGTTGGAGGACATGTACCAGGCCAAGACCGCTCGGAATAAAGCCCCATATGAGGCGTTTAGTCAACATCAAGCTTAAAAATGGAACTTCAGTTGCCTAGCATACCAGTGAGTTTCAGAGCTTGGTCAACCAGTTGTCTCTGTAGAGATGCCACTTGGCGATGAAGTTCAGGCGCTGCTACTACTCAGTTCCCTTCCCGATAGTTCGAAAACGCTAATTGTATCACTCAACAACTTAGTCCCAAATGGCAAACTTACCATGTCAATGGTCAATGTTTCTCTATTTAGTAAAGAGACAAGGAGAAAGGACATGAGCACAGATCAGACCCATGCCCTTGTCACAGAGAACCGGGGGAGGCATCAAAAGAGAAGCAAAGAAAAAGGGAGAGGCAGAAGCAAGAGTAGAGGCAGATCCACTGATGGCAGAAAACCAACATATAAGTGTCATCATTGTGGAATTGAAGGACATATGAAGAAGAATTGCTATAAATGGAAAGAGGGGCAAGCCCAGAGCAGTTCGCAGCCGAAGAACAAGGGTGGAGAAACATTAGTTACTATTCTTGGAGATGTAGCCTATTGTTCAACCCATGCTGAGACATGCCTTCACGTCTCAAGAGAAGATACGGAACGGGTGGTAGATACTGCAGCATCCTACCACATTACTCCATATAAGGAATACTTCACAATGTATAGAACTGGAGACTTTGGAGCTGTAAAGATGGGAAACTCCAGTTCCTCTGGGATTGTAGGAATTGGTGATGTCCAGATAAAGACAAGTTCCGAGAGTACAATCACTTTGAAGGATGTCCGCCATGTGCCATATCTTCGGCTGAATCTTCTTTCAGGTATAGCTCTTGACAAACAGGGCTATGATAGTCATTTTAGTAAAGGTACATGGAAGTTGTCAAGAGGCACTATGATAGTCGCTCGAGAATATATTTGTGGCGCGTTATACAAGACTCATGTGAAGATAATCACAGACAACCTCAGTAGCGAAAAAAGAGGCTTCTCAAAATTTTTAGCACCAGAGACTCGGCCATATTAGTGAGAAAGGGTTATCTACCCTGATGAAGAAAGAGCTTATCAATGTGGACAAGGATGCTGCACTAGATCCTTGCAATCATTGTTTGTTTGGTAAGTAGCATAGAGTCTTGTTTAATTCCTTTTCAACAAGAAGATCAGAGTTACTCAGTCTGGTACACTCTGATGTTTGTGGTCCCTTGGAGGTTGAATCAATCAGCGGCAACCGATACTTTATAACGTTCATCGATGATGCTTCTTAAAAGGTATGAGTGTATTTCTTGTGGACGAAGGACTAGGTGTTTGATTACTTCAACCTGTTCCATGTCATGGTAGAACGTGAGAAAGTAAAGAAGTTGAAGTGCCTTCGATCCAACAATGGAGGTGAATACTCTTCCAGGCAGTTTGATGCCTATTGCAGATCATACATCCGACATGATAAGACGGTCCCATTCACCCCTCAACACAATGGTTTAGTTGAAAGAATAAACCGAACAATCATGGAACGTGTTCGGAGCATACTCAGTATGGCTAAGCTGCCAAAGCCATTCTGGGGAGAAACAGTCAGAGCTGCCTGTTACTTGATTAACCGAACATGTATCTGTACCAGAAATGACGTTCTAGATTCAACAAAAATATCAAAATTAGATTTCGAGGTATCCTTGACTTGATGAAGCTCATCAAAACTAATCAAAAACTTAAATACTCAAATGATCTTGAAAACTCTAACAATTATAACGAGAGCATTTCTAGTATTAGTTTCACCATTCAGACTGTCGGAATTTTGATTAGAGCTTTCGAACTCCGAATGTTGGCCAAAGTCAAGCTATGATCCAAATTCAACAAAAAATTCAACTTTGAGTCCAAAATCCTCATTTCAACTCGGAATTCGATTTTGTCAGTTCTCCTAGACCAAATTCCGCATTCTAGAGCTAATGGAATCAATAAAATTGCATTTCGACATCCAAAATTCAAGATGACCTCAAAACTTCAAACTTTAAACCTTTAAAAACTCTTCCTTTAGTAAAATTCCAACTATTCACAGGGTTTTAAAAATTTGACTTTCCAACTCATTTAAAAATGACTCAAAGCAACTTTTGGAAAGGGCAAAATGATAATTCTATCAAAAATGACCGTCATTACACTTCCTGGCATCCATAAAAGACAAACTATATAGTGCCATTTTATCCTACCTTGCTCATTGTCCCTCGAGTTTAAAAGCCTTTTTTGTTGTCACCACTTACCTAGATTGATAAGGCTAGCTTTCTAGAGACATTTTTAGCTTGAATTAAGGTTTTGAAGCCCCTCTCCTCTCTCTATAACTAGAGAAGTAGCCAATATGAGTTTAAAGCCATCTCGATTAGAGTTGTCGGAGCACAAATTGGATTGAGGTAGCAAAAAAGGTAATTTTGACAAATTATATTTTTTTTTATTAATGTCATTAAAGGTGTGCAACACCCCAAAAGTTCATTTATTTTGGACTAAAGGGAGTGTTATTTATGATTTCTTGTACTCTCGATATTTCTTTTGGATTATTTTTCTTGAGCGACGATCTATCAAAAATAACTTTGCTATCTCAGCGCTAGGGTAAGATATGTGACCATTCTATCCTCTTGAAGCTGGCCTATTTCATGTGGCCACAATAAACGCAAAGCTCTCCTTTCCTTAGAGTGAGTTGGTTTTGAATGAAAGCAATATATTGTTGTTGTTAATAATTGGGGTTAATGTGTTGTTATTGTTATCAAAGTTGACTAAATTTATCCTTATTTTTTAAATCAAATGTAAGTTAAGCACCCATTAATGTCACGTATCCATCTTCAAACATATGGTAAATTTTATATCTTAAATATGTTGTGCCATCGAACTTTGAGTAATAATTCATTCGTGCTATTGTTTATATACGGAAAGGATAGTAAATTTCGTCATACCACTTTTTAAAGATGACCAACAATGAAATGGACTACATCACAAATTAAATCAACCAAATTAAAAAGAATCACCTAAATTAAAACACCTATCCAAATTCAATTTACTCGATCGACATCTCTTTTTAACCTATCTCAACACTTAATCTCTCATTCACTTTCTCACAATAACAATAATAATATACTATCTAGTGTAATTCTACAAGTGACGTTCGGAAAAAAATATTGTAAAAATAGAGAGATGATTTTTAATAGACCTTGATACAAATAATACTTTTTATCATACTGACATGAGAAAATTATAACTAGCAGTACTTTCTATATACTTTTTGAACATTTAATTTTTAAATTATAAAATACCAAATTAATCTAATTCATTGAGCTTCAAGAATTAATTAAATTTACTTTTAAAAAGGAATATAACAATTAAGTTGTAACGAAGCGTAGTAAAAGTCACATAAAGAAAACAAACAGCTAAAGGAATTAAAATTTAATTCACGGGAAGTTTAATAATTACTCCCTTCAGTCTATTTTATGTGATATTCTTTGATTTGAGACGGTATTTAAGGAGAAAAAATGACTCTTGAAATTTGTAGTCTAAAATAATTCTTAAATATTTGTGTTGCTGAAAATCATTTCATTAAGGACATAAGAAATATTTTTAGATTAAATTATTTTCAATTAGAGTAAGGTGAGATTTTTTTGGAGACTGACTAAAAAGAAAAAAGTCACGTAAAATAGGACAAATAGATTATAATTATAACCCGTTATTTTAATCTAAACTGCCACATATCCATTTCCAGCATATTTTCTATGTGAATGTATTTTTCGAAAATGTTCTGCTGGAAAATAAGTAGTGTATTTATTTTTTAGTATTTAGTAGATAAGCAAAAAGATATTATTCCAATAATATTTATACGTAATCTAATAAAAAAATATATTATTCCAACAATAATCATATATAATCTAGCAAAATACTGTGTGAATGGAATAGGGAGCGGTGGTTTCAAGATGGCAAAGGTTGGGATGGTCAAGGGAGGTGGATGAGAGTGTTGGGAAGAGATAATTTATGTGCAATATTATTTATATTATTTTGTTCACTATTTTGATTAAGAAAGTCATTTTTCTCAATTTTAAAAAGCTTATTTTTTTCTAAAAAAAGTATTTCAAAAATTGGTTTGATAATGTAAAAGTCATTTTCTTGCTTTTGTGCCAGCTCATGATCTAAACAAGTTACACATACATCCTAGTACATGTTCCTCGACGTTGAGGGCACCCCCGAAGAGCGGGGAATTTTGTGACATTTCTGATTGGTTGTCTTGTATTTCTAATAAGTTGTTTAATAGTTGGCATGTTGAATCGTATACATAATATGATAGGTTGGTTTAGATTGATCCTAACCAAATGATGGTGAATTACTTCTATTTAATAGAATATTCAATTCGAAGATAAAATCGCAAATCACAACAGCTTTGCGTAATTTGCGTACATTTCATTTGCCTTTTTTCTTCCATCAAGCGCTACATAATCAACAAATTCATAATTTTGGGCTTCTGTTGCTGACATAATAACATCTCTTTTCATATCTTCGAAAAAATTATTATTTGGATATAAGTAGATTTTTGAAGTTTAAAGGGATTGGGATAACTATTCTGGTTCATTCATCAAGGACAAAGCATGATCAAATATTTATTAGCACATTCATTACTCATTAACTATGTTTAAGAAAACTGATGGAGTCCCTCAATTTCTTATATATTCTTTTACGAAAATTGAGGGTCTTTTCGAATTTTGAAGTGCTAAATTACAATTAAAAGATATAAATAAAAATGATGAAAATATTTTATCAAGTGATAAAATTATTCAGTGTCCTAATAAATATTTGAATTTGATTTAGTGTTAATTACATTAAATACTCTTGTACTGTGATTCAATATAGACATATCCTTTGTATTATAATATCAAATTATTATGAAAAATTCTACACTTACACCCATTATAATATTATTTCTATTTTCCTAAAAATATTTATACATTTTATATTATGGAAAAATTCTACACATATCATTCCCGAGTTCAAAGTAGGTATAAAAAATGGCATCGAGTAGTGCATAACCATGATAAAAGAAACGAAATGTAACAATAAAAATAGAAAAATAGGATAACATGAAAGTGCTAATAATAATATTGATAAGAAAAATTAGACAACACTCGACTACTTACTAACAACAACAACAACAACAACATACCCCAGTGCCTCAAAAGGCTCCCACTCATTGCGGGGTGAGGGGGGGTCGGATG
>JAPFFP010000009.1:6708341-6725303 GCA_026153255.1 Solanum medicagineum | reverse complement strand
CTCTTGAGGAAATGCTTAAAACTTGTGTTTTGGAGTTTAAGGATAGTTGGGATGAACATCTTCCACTCATTGAGTTTCCTAAAACCTCTCCAACATGTTATCAAAATTTGCATTCAAATTTCAAGGATTTCAAGCCTAACCTTGGAACTCAAGGATTCTCTTGAATTGCCAAGTTCTCTTCAAGTTCATCTCAAGAAAACCCAAGTTTGAGGTATGTGGGTTTCATCCACTAAGTCTTTTCACCCATGGAGCCTAATCGTCCTCTTTATGAAAAATGCATGTTTTCAAGTTGCATCCTCTATTGGTATCTTTTATTATGGATTATGAATATAAATTATGTTGGGCTTTTAAGAAATGTTGATTGATTATGCATGACTATCTATTTCAAGCTTGTACTATGAATGGGTTTTGTCTATTGAGGCTATGCATGTTTTGAGCTATGAAACTATGATCTATTATGAGCTTTGATGATAGACTTCAAGGTATCCTACATGAGGGTTTTACAATATATTGGTTGGTTGTCCCTCTTGAATTGCATGATTTTGAACTAACATCATGAACCTACCAAGTGTTTGATAGAATGTCAAGTCAAGAATTCTCAAGTTATTGAAGATCTATTTCATGATTTACAACTCAAGTGACTATATGATGATTAAGGGCTTTCAATTATGTATTGAATTCAAGAAAAGTATCTATGATGTTATAAGTATCAAGTTAAATCCTATTTCAAGATTTTACCTCTTGTGGCCCATTATTGTTAAAGCAAGGGTTCATGTATGATTATGATCTACTCTCATGTTTCAAGTTAGGCACCATTAGAGGTCAAGCATGTTTAAGAGCTACTCATGTCATGTATCCATGTTTCTTATAAGTTTTTCAAGTATGATTATTTCAAGTATTCTGTTGGTTTAGATTTAACAGCGATGGATTAGATGTTGGCGTGGACTATCTTCAAGGGTCCATACTCCTTTCCTCAAACTATGTGCCAACATAGGATTATGCTTTACCTTGTCGTACTAGTGGATCCATTTAGTGCACTTTATCATGAAATCCAGCCCAAAACTTGATGGGTTCCCGTAAGCAAGGTTGCTTCTCCGAAATGGGACAGGCTCTCGTAAGGTGAAGTATGGTTTACCTTGGCAAGTAGACCACCTCTTTACCAATGAGGGGTAATCATTAAGATTCCATGTTATAGCTCGCTTGGTCATACTTTTGTCGATTAGGCTCTCATCCCACATATTTATTATGTTCTATGCAAGTTGAATGATTTACAAGCATGTTTTATTTCAAGCATTAACCATGCATGCCATATTGAGATCTTACTTATCTATTGCCTCTATTACTATGGATTTTTATTATATCGGCTTATGTTTGTTGCATTGCATCCTACATACTTGGTACATTCAAATGTGCTAATGCATACTTTATACCTACATTATATCACATGTAAGGGCCGAAGCTCCTCTTGTTCATCCTCCATGTGGCTACTAAGATTCTTTGAAGACAAGCTTTGGTGAGTCCTAAAGTTCTATCTGCTTTTCATACTATTTTTAAGACTTCTTTTGTCGAACACTTATTATTATGAGGGTGAGCCCGGAAAGTGTCTTAACCCCCGCTCGAATCTATGTTAGAGATGTTGTTGAAATACTATGATGTATTTATTCTATAAGCTTGACTCTTTATGCTTTTATAATTATCTTTGACTTCCCTTAGTCCCGCTTCCCTTGTTACCTTTTGCTGTGTTTACTTTGCTTCCGCAACTAAGGATGTGTGATTTATATGCTCAGAGGCTTGTTTGGATCCCTTCGAGTTCCCATTCACTGTGTCACGTCCAGGCCTAAGGCTTGGGTCATGACACCTCAAGTTCGGGGACACCCTCTTTACTACTCATGCTATATTGAGAATTCTTTTAGTGAACGTTTGTTATTATGAGGGTGAGCCCGGAAAGTTTCTTGGACCTTCCTCCATTCTATTTTTAAAAGTGTTATTGGAATATTATGATGTGTTTATTCTATAAGCTTGACTCTTTATGTTTTTATGATTTTCAAAGACATCCCTTAGTCCCGCTTCCCTTTTTATAGTATCTCTTATTGTTGTTTACTTTGCTTCTGCGACCAAGGATGTCTGATTGATATGCTAAGAGGCTTGTTGGGGCCCCTTCGGGTTCCCATTCATCGTGTAATGTCTAGCCCTAGGCTTGGGTCGTGACAACAGATTACCCATGCTTAAATCAAGCTTTAAAAGGGACATGCACATTCATATCTTCATAAATTTGATGTAATTCAACATATTAGTTCTTAAATCACTTTAAAATCAACAAATAAACATAGGTCATACATCAATTGTATTTAATAAACAACAAATCTTAAAACCCATATTTAATGTATGAAAAAATTGATAATAATCAAGTTAAAAGAGTTTGGGTTTTCTTGATTGAAAGGGACCAAGAATCAATCCCACATATCTGAGCTAATTGAGAATATTCTAGAAGAAATTTGATGAAGAAAAGAGTCTTCTCTTGATTCCCAAGCTTAGTTTTCACAAGAGTCTTTGAGACAGTTCTTAAGAGAGAATTAAAATAATTCTACGTGTGAGAATCAATTTGAATGATAGGAGAAGAGTTTAGGTCATTTGGAGGTCTTAGGTTAGCATAGGAATTCACAAAAGTCCATTAGGAGTAGCCATAATTACAAAAAGACCATTAATGAAGTAGAATAAAATTTGTTGCCAGAGGTCCCATGAGATGGTCCCACGGTCCCTACAAGGTATCACAGGCAGTGAACCCTCCCATGAGACCATACTTAGCCAAATCTCAGAAAACACTGCACAAATGGGCTTTACGAAAATGGCAAAAACTTCTTGATCCGAACATGGAATGAAGTGAGCCTTGATATGTTGGAAACATAATTCAAAGGACTTCAATTTGATAGTTTGTGGGCCACCAGTACTTTTTGTGCTAGGTGATATGACTATTTAAATTTGACCCTTCTATCAGTTCTTGTGAAAAGCTTAGCCAATGGAATTCCTTTGAACTTGACTTGATGAAGGAGGCCCAGGATGACCTTAAACCACATAAATAAGCTCGAATTGAGGGATTGAAAGTGAACTTAGCTTGAGCTTGAAGATTTTATGCTTAGAAAAATTTCAAGCCAACACCCATACGGACGACTTCATGGCCCGTGAAAGGTCACACGGACCGCGTCGCCTTCTGTGAAGCGTTACTTAGAAAATTCTTGTTGACGCAGTTCTGAGACGGTGATCCAATACATAGAAAATTTTAACTCCAACAACCATATGGGAGGCCTCATCGATAGTGAAGGACTATACGATTCATGAAAGGATCCATGTCTGAAATGCCTTGGCTACAATTTTGATTTTCAAGGCAATGTCTACCCATACGATCCACCACATGGACCATGAAGCCTTACACGAACAATGTGGGTCCATGTGTGGTATGCCTTTGTCTTAAACTCCACAGTAAATCACACAACCACATACAAGGCCAAGGGCCAAATCAAGGAGCCTCCACACAGTTCACATGCCCTCACACGGACCGTGAAGGCTTCCATGAAGCATCACCTTGGTCCAAAACTTTCTGGAACCAAATTTATAAGCTCCAATAAGATAATAAAAAGTTTGGGTCCTTACATCATCTACCCTTTGGGAACATTCATCCTCGAATGAGCTAGAACATGGCTCGAAAGGCTTGACATAGAACATGAAACATCTAAACACAAGATACAATGCATATTTCATCAATTGAAAGTCATGAAGTCATTAAAACTCATATCAAAACATCATTAAATAATTCAAAACATCCTTAAATCATTTCCATGTACATGTATGCATATCATGTCATGAAACACAAGAGTGAAAGAATTAGGGCCACTTGGATTAGGAAGAACCTAATCCCATAGGTTTGAGTAGATTTTAAAAGATGGGATATCATTTCATCATGTCTAGCTCCACCTCCCATGTACCACCCTCGACATGTTGTTTTCTATGTAGCACCTTAACAGAATACACATATTTCTTGTGAAGCCGCTTCACTTGCCTATCCAAAATCTCAACAGAAACATCGTCATAAGACAAGTTCTCCTCAACGTCAACACCTTCTAAAGGCAGAATGGTACTAGGATCATTGTTTCTTCCATCGTAGCCTAGTAGAGCTCCTTCAACAACTTCTTCCTATCTCATTACATTTCCCTGGTCTTGTGCTTGAAAAGCACTTAAGAGTTTTGCTAGTGTAATACTGGACAAGTCCTTACTGTTTTCTATGGTTATAATAGTATCCTCAAATCATTCCGGCACTGCTACAAGGAACTTTTTGACAATCCTTGAATCATTTAAAGTGGAACCCAACAATCTACCGTGATTTGCTATGTTAAGAAGTCTATCAGAATACTCCTTTATAGTTTCAGTTTCTTTCATCCTGTGCAGTTCCAAACTCTTGTATCAAATTTAGTACTTGCATCTCTCGAATTCTTTCATCTCCTTCATACTCAGCCTTGAGATAATCCCATATCTCTTTTGTAGATTTCAGAGACCTAATACAAGTGATAATTGTGGATGAAACTGCAATATACAAGTATGTCTTTGCCTTTGATTTCATTGTTTTTCTGCTCCATCTGATTTTTGACCTGCGCCATCGTTGGATTTGTGGGTAAGGGAAAAATCTCATAAATATATCCTACAACCTCCCAAAGATCCAAAGCTTCTAGATATGTCTTCATTCTAACGGCCTAGATCTGATAATTTTCTCCATCGGAAGTTGTTGGTGTCATTGAAGAAAAGCTTGTTTCCCCGTCCATGGTATGCACTGAAACAGATTAATTAACACACAGGTCCCTTAAGAATAAAAAGCTCTAATACTAATTGTTGTTAATTTGAGTGAGAACGAGGAAAAGAACAAAGGAGAACTTGTGAATAGTTAAATTTAAGAACTATAAATCAATGAAGAACAAGATACAAGAGAAAAGCTATTCCGGAAAGGTGCAGTTTTTACTGCAAAAAACACTTACATACATGAAAAAGAATTAACTTCATGGACTTAAATATCAGCAACAAATCTGCTAAAAATAAACAAACTCCTAAAGACTAGGTAAAGAAGTTATTTCAAGATAACTAAGCTAATTTACTACAGTAAATAATTAAAAGGTTGCAGTCCTAAAACATATCAACTTACACTCTTAGTTTCCTTCTAATTATCTAGACATATAACATCTGAATGTGAGGAGTTTTCATCAATAGGTGTTGAATCCTTATCACGGTGGAGATCTTGCCAAAAGCTTTCTAACTGTTTAGGAGTAAACTAGTCTTTCTTCATCTATGAAATAGAAAAGATTATGAGAAGTAGAGGATTTGTTGATATGAAGATTGTTGAAGTGCACGACTATCTCGTCTAAAAGCTAAGATTTTGGAGAGGGACACTTTTATTTATTAAATAGTTTGACAAAGTACTCATAAAGTAAGGGTAGCCTTCTGAAACGCTAAATGTTTTGGGAGCACTCTTTAGAAAAAGGCTTATATAATACCAAACAAATTTACCACAATTAATGGCATTTCTCTACTGAGGTACCTAAAACATTCAAGTCGTTCTAAATAAGAGACCATCACATTGAATGTTTGCATCAAATCAATAACTGCATATTATGAAGTAAAATCAGAACCAAGAGTGAAAGCATTGTGATCTTAGGTGCCAATAACAAGATTTTTCTAATTAGCTCCTTGCTCCCTGGCCTCTCTTCATTGTTGAATATGCTAGAAACAAAATTATATATCAAAGAAATCAAAGCATATGAAGTAAAATAACTAGCAAAACCAAAATCATAAGGTAGGATATTGGTTGAGGAAAATGCTTTCTTATCACAGGTGTAAATTGCAAAGAGTTCGCTATGTACAGTGAATCCAGTGGCAACATACAGGGAGTTGTCGATACTGACCGTAGACTTTCACCGAGATGGCAAAGGATCAAAAGACACCAATGATCCCTAATTACTTACATCTCAATCTACAAAGTACAACCTCAAATGACATGCTAGATAACAAAATCAGGAACATATAGCAGAGAACAATGGGAACAAAAACATATTTTTTTGAGAATATGTATTTGTTCTTAATCCATCTCAACACATTAGACTTCAAATGTTTGGTTCAAAATGAGGAAAACCATGAGGAATCAAGGTATACAAATGAATTTTCATAACCTCTGGTAGTTTGCTCCATATATTTCTACATTAACCCAAAAAGTTACTATTCAAAACAGAAAGTGGAAAACATATAAGAAAATTGCATAATTTGGTAAACAAAAGCACAAACTTACTCTAGGTAACAGTCAAAGTTGACTAAGTTTAACTTTTCCTCTGATATGGAGTTCAACTTTCCTCTGATCTATGATTCCTTCTATTTATGAGTTCATATGGAGGTCCTCCCTCTGATCTATCATTCTATCTATGCAAAGAATATTGTTGCTCAATAGTTGAATCAAGTCTACCATCTACTTTTTCTCCCTCTAATCTATTGTTTCTTCTATTTTACAGCCCACAGAGGCACGCTCCCTCTGATCTGACATTCATTCTATGTGAAAAATGTTGTAGATCAACAGCTGAATCAAGTTTACCAGCTACTTCTTTCCCCGCTAGTATGTCACTCCTTCTATTATACAGTCCGTGGAGGTGTTCTCTCTCTATTCTATCTTTCTATCCATTTGACAGTACACGAAGGGGGCAAGACAACAACGTCTCAAACACTAAATAAAGTGCAGCAGCTTCTTCTATTCCATTTGATCTGTCATTCCTTCTATTTGTTAGTTCACGGAGGCACTCTCCCTCTATTTAGTTGTTCCTTCCATTTGACAGTACACAAGGGTGGGAAGACCGTCATGGTTCAACAACTGAACAAGTATTAGGATTTTCTTAGTACTCCTTTATATTTTATATGAGCAAATCCTACCACCATAAACGTTCAAATGGAAGGAACTACAGAACAAAGGGAGAGCGCTTCCGTGAACTGTCAAATAAAGGAATGACAGGTCAGATGGAGCAGAAGAAGTTGTTCCACTTTATTTAGTTGCTGAGACACTATTATTTTTCCCCAAGTATTGGCTATCAAATGGAAGGAAAGGTAGAACAGAAGGAGAACACCTCCGCGGACTGTCAAATAAAAGGATGAAAGATCGGAGGGAGAACAAGTAGCTGGTAGATTTGATTTAGCTATTAAGTAACAACATCCTTCTCATAGAAGGAATGATAGATCAGAGGGAGAATACTTCAGTGGACTATCAAATAGAAGAAATGACTGAACAGAGGGAGAACCGGTAGTTGGTACACTTGATTCAGTTATTGAGCGACAGTATTCTTTGCATAGAAGGAATGATAGATCAGAGGTAAAACCTCCACATGAACTCTCAAATAGAAGGAATCATAGATCACAAGGATAGTTAAACTCTAGATCAGAGGGAAAGTTAAACTCGATCAACTTTGACTGTTACCTGGAGTAAGTTTGTGCTTTTGTTTACTAAATTATGCAATTTTCTTATATGTTTTGCAGTTTAATGTTTAAGCATTAACTTTTTAGGATAATGTAGGAATATATGGAGCGAACAACCAGAGGATAAGAAAATTTCATTTGTATACCCTGATTCCTTGTGGTATTTCTCATTCAAAGCCAAATATTTGAAGTCTAATGTGTTGAGATGGATTAAGAACAAAGAAATATTCTCAGAAAAACATGTGTTTGTTCCCATTGTTCTCTGGTATGTTTTTCTAATTTGGTTACCTGGCATATAATTTGAGGTTCTGTTTTGTAGACTGAGATGCCATTCATCATTGGTCATTGGTGTTATTTGATCCTATGTCATCTCGGTGAAAGTCTAGAGTCAGAATCGATAATTTCCTGTGTGTTGCTACTATATTCGCTACGCATAGCAAATCCCATGCGATTTGCACCTGAGATGAGAAAGTATTTTGCTCTACCAATATTCTACCTCATGATTTTGGCTTTGCTAGTTATTTTACTTCATATACTTTGTATTCTTTTATTTGTAGTTTTGTGTCCAGCATATTCAACAAAAAAGGGAGCGCAGAGAGCAAGGAGATGATTAGAAAAATCCAATGATTGGTTCCTAAGGTCACAATGCATTTCACTCTTGCTTCTGATGTTACTACATGCTATGCAATTATTGATTTGATGCAAATATTCAATGTAATAGTCTCTTATTTATCATGAATTGAATATTTCAGCAAACTTTTACCCTTTTAGAAGGTTATCCTTACATTGTGAGTACTTTGTCAAACTATTTTAATAAATAAGTGTGTTCCCTCTCCAAAATCATTAGCTTTTAGACAAGATCTTTGTGTACTTCAACAATCATCATATTAAGAAATCCTCCAATTTGCATAATCTTTTCTGTTTTATAAATGAAGACAGACTGGTTTACTCCTGACAAATTAGTAAGCTTTTGGCAAGAACTACAAACCATGAACAAGGTCTCAACACCTACTGATCGAAGCTTCTCAGATCCAAATGATGTTATTTAAATAAGTAGAAGGAAACTAAAAGGGTCATGCAGATTGTTTTTCTTACAAAAATATGATACTACTCTAAAGGGACCCTTGGAACAACATTGTCTTTTGTATTCATGTGATCGATAGGTCTAAAGTTGTTCTGGAGTGAGGCATATGAGTTATTATTATTGTGACCTATAGGTCACAAGCTTCTTTTTCTTTGATAGGACACTACTGAAAGGGCAGGTAACTATGTCTCATTTAGATATTAAGATTGTCTCTTTTGTTCTATACAGCTTTTATTTCAACAGTAGAAGATTATAATGGGTGAACGTGTAAGATTTCATAATATAAATGTAAACATTTATTATTATAATCCGAAGGATAAGTCTGTGTTAAATCATAGTCCAAGAGTATTTAATGTAATTAACTATAGAATTCATTACAAGTAAATCTAAATACTAAATGTTTTGAAACTAAATCCTAAACCTAATAGATACAATGCCTACCAGAAAGATGGAAATGGCTGTCGTTGGCTAGCCTCCACTACTGTCGGAGGTTGTTCCAACACCTTTGATAGATTTTCCTGTCCCAACGTATGCGAGTGTGGTTTATACCCAAAACAAAAACCAGTGCTGATGAAGTAGATTGCATATCTACATGGTGAACAATGAATTATTTGGGAGGAAAAACAGGTTGAACAAATGATCATTAATGAAGATCTGTAGTATGTTTTGATAGGAAAATTTCCTATGGTTCGCCAAATATCAAGGAGCTTAGGAAGTTAATCTCAAAATAGTATGAACTCAAAGGTGATGTTAATATAGTATTTCTTAGAAAGAGATATGTTCTAATAAGAACATGATACTGGAAGATTATCTCACATTATTATCAAAACCGTAGTTTTATATAATGTAGAATCAATGATCATATCCCATGAGAACCCTAAAGTGGGATCCTATGTTTGATCTAGAGAAGGAGACTTCAATTGCAATTGTGTGGATCTCTTTTCTTGATCTTCCCCGTTCTCTTTGGCAGCGGCAATTGAAAAGCCCTTACAAGTAGACATGGCAACGCTAAACAACATAAGACCTAGCTATGCTAAAGTAATGGTAGAAGTGGATCTGAAGGGAGAGTTTCAAACTTGAATAAATGTTGGAGTTCAAAAGAGAAAGAGTGAGGTGGTGGAAAAGTGGATAAGTATTAAATATGAATATGTGACAAAGTATTGCAACACCTGTAAGCTGCAAGGTTACAACTAAAAGGAATGTTTTGCATTTACAGCCTAAATTATGTAATAAGAAGGAAGATGTTGAAGATAAGAGAAGGATGGGAATATCAAGGAGAAACAGACTAACATAAATCAAGCGAGGGTGGATGGCAAGGAGCAGAATGGTCAGCCAGAAAAGGGAAAGCAGTAACAAGAGAGGCCAATAAAGGGAAAGATAATAGGTGGAGGAATATATATGAAGGGGGAAGGAAATACATGTGCAATCCTAAAAGCAGCACTATCATAGAAAATAATGTTACTGCAAGTGACAACATCAATATCTTAGAAGAACAAGGTGGGAAAGGTGAAAATAAGGGAGAAAAGAAAAAAGAGAATAAGGTCCGAGATGCTACAACAGAAGTAACAGATATTACCCACAATAATAATTAGAAAGCAAGGGAATCTAGTCAAAAAGGGGAGGAGAGAACAAAACAGGCTAATCATAAAGAGGATGAGAGTGGTGGATTTGATAGAGTGGACACGACCAGAAGAGGTTGGAATGGATCACAGAAGGAATAGTGCAGGATAGGAAGTGACACAAACCACTAGTTAACAACTAATGGTAAGGCATAAGGAATATTTGGGAGGAAAAGATAGAGAAAAGGACATAAAGGAAGATACACCTGCATATAAGTTACAACAACTCTCTTTCACAACATAAGAAGGAGTGGGGATTTATCTCCGAATCAAATAGAAATTTTGAGAGGGAAGAATAAAAAGGGTCAAGAATGAATCAGCCTTCACAAAATACATACAAGCAGAAAAGCCTCATCAACATCATCAAAACAATGATTGACAAAATATTATTTTGGAATATAAGGTCAGTAACAAATCAAAATTGTTTTGATAGAGTGTTGACCTGCACATGAGACATCACTATGCATACATAGCTCTATTAGAGCCTTTTCAAAGTCCATCTAAAATAGAGAGTTATAGAATCAAGCTGGGAATGCAGAATGTTATGGTTAACACTTCAGCAAAGATTTGGATATTTTGAGAAAACATCTGATAAGTAGAAGATATTACAGATTCCGTGTAAAAAGTTACAATGCATTTTAGATTAAAAGGTACAAGTGAAAGATTTATGGTTACAATAGTGTACGCTATGTGTAGTAAGACAGAATGATTGGAAATTTGGGATAATTTGGAACAGTTGGTAGATTATACCATTTTGTGGCTCATCAGAGGAGATTTTAATATTATAGCAGATGGGTCGAAAAAGTTGGGGGGTTTCCGGTGACATAAAAGGGAGACTGAGGACTTCATATAGTGTATCAATTGTTGTTGCTTGACAGAGTTGAAATGTGTAAGAAGTTCATTTAAATGGTGGAATGGTTGGATTGAGAAAGATTGTATTTTTAAGAGACTAGATAGAGTGTTGGTTAATGATTTGTTTTTGAATAAAGCACAAGAATGTGAAGTTCATCATCTGATTAGAGGGATTTAGATTATGCTCCATTATATATGGCTTGTAATACAAATCAAGAAAAGATGATGAGATCCTTTAAACGCTTAAAACTTTGGATGAAACATCCAAATTTTAAGAAGATTGTAGAAGACAACTGAAAACCAAAAGTGGAGAGGTCTCCTTTTACTATAGTGAATCTGAAATTGAAGAAGCTTAAGGGATGTTATCTCAATGGTACAGGGGGACTTTTGATGATGTTTTCAAGAAGATTGTAACATTGGAAGATGTCATTAAAGATAAGAAAGTTCAGTTGGAAATAGCACATATAGCGGAAAATAGAGCTGATTTGAATAGAGTAAATGTGGAGCTTAAAAGGTACTTAAAAATAGAAGAGGACATTTTGAACAAGAAGGCCGAGTTAAAATAGTTTGTGCATGGTGAAAGAAATACAAATTTTTTCATGAATATGTGAAGGGTAGAAGAAGGAAGAGTAATATTAAGGAAATCAAAACCACGTAGGGAGATATTATTAATACAACTCAAAATATAGGAGAGGAAGCAGTGAATGTATTTAAGGAACAATTCACTTAGAATATAGAAGTGACTGATTTCTCGATGCTAGAATCCATTTCAAAGCTGATTATAGAAGAGCAAAATTTGGAGATGGAAAGGGTTCCGACTAAAGTAGAAGTGAAGAATGTGTTTTTTTATCTAAATGAAAACAGTGCATGTGGATAGGATGACTTTTCAGGAAATATTTTTCAATGCTATTGGGAAATCATTGAGGATGATATCTACAATATGGAGAGAGATTTTTTTAGTGGGTTTGAGCTACTAAGATTCATTACACATACCAATTTGGTTCTCATACCGAAGAAGGAGATGGTACAGACTTTTGGAGACTTAAGGCCCATAAGCTTAAGTACTTTCCCCAATAATGTTATTTCAAGATAATTCATGAATGAATTTCAGTAGTGTTGGCAATAATTATATAGAAAAATCAGTTTGGGATTGCTAAAGGGAGGAGCATTACAGAGAATGTATTATCTGCACAAAAAATAATACAAGACATAAATAGAAGATGCAAAAGAAAAAAATGGTGTGGTCAAACTTGATATAGCAAAGGCTTATGACAGGGTTTCATGGAAGTTTCTAGTCCAAGTGCTCAGAAGGTTTGGTTTCTCAGAGAGAATAATAGATATGGTGTTAAGACTAATTAAAAATAATTGATACTCAATTTAATGGATGGCCATCTTTCGATTTCTTCAAGTCATCAAGTGGATTAAAACTAGGTGATCCACTATCCCCAAATTTATTTATAATTTAAGCATAGGTACTTTTGAGGAGTCGGAATAAGTTATTTGAGAATGAGGATTTTCATAGTATTGGGATGCCAAAATAGAGTGCTAACATCAATCATTTATCATATGCAGATGATACTATCATTTTTTGTTCGAGGGAAAAACGATCAATGAAAGTGATGATGAATGCTCTAAGTAATTATGAAATAATGTCACGCCAAATGATAAACCTGGACAAGAGCTTGTTTTGTCTTCATGATAAGGTACCATTAAGGGTGTGTAATACAATCAAGAAAATCACTGGAGTAAGTCAGGGTTGCTTTACATTCATATACCTGGGTTGTCCTATTTTCTATTGGAGGAAAAGAAGAGTCATTTTGAAGACTTGATCAGAAAGATTACAAAAAGGATGGCTATGTGGCAGATTAAATTGATAACATACGGAGGAAGGTATGTTGTAATTGCACATGTGATACAATCTATGCCATTATATTTGTTGTCTACTACAACCCACCAATAGGTGTAATATACTAGGTTTAATAAACTATTTGCTATGGGTTTTTTTGGGGCAATGTAACTGGAGCAAAAAACTAGCACTGGGTGGCATGGGAGACAATTTTCTACCCTAGGAATGAAGCGGGACTAGGTTTCAGATCACTGTAGGATATTTCCAAAGCATTATTTGCAAAATTGTGGTGGATGTTTTATACTTTAACATCATCTCTATAGGGTTCATATGTATGGAATAAATACTATAAGAAGCTTCATCCCATTACAACATCTGGAAGAGGGCCATCTAATGCATGGAGAAAGCTAATAGCAGCTAGGCAAGAGGTGAAAGATGATATATGGTATAAAACCAAGAAAGGAAACATAAGTTTCTGATTTGACAATTGGACAAAACTTGGGACTCTATATTATATAAAATGGAAAAGTGCAAGGCAAGAGGATTTGGAAGTGAACGATTTGTGTGTGGGAATACTTGGGATGAGTAGAAGCTACATTCAAAGATATCACTAGAGATATTCAAACACATAAGGAAGAGGAATAAGCTACCTGACATGTCACAAGGGGGTGATGTTCTTTAGTGCATGGGATCATCACAAGGAGACTTCATTGTAACATCTTCCTAGAGAATCATGAGAAGAAAATAAGAGGAAAGGAGTGATTATGTGCGATTATGGAGTAATAGTGTGCCTTTCAAGAATATTTTCCTATAGAGAGTATGAAAACGGAGAATCCTTACTTATGGTCATCTAAAGAGGATGAGAATACAAATAGTATCTGATTGTTGGTGTTATGAGAGGAAGGTGGAAGAGACCATGGTACATATTTTCCTAACAGCCCCCATATCCAAAGAGCTATGGAGGAAGTTTGTTGATTTTGTAGGTGTTGCAAAGGAGGGGATGCACTTGCAATAATTGATCATCACATGGTGGAAGCAGAATACTTTTACAAAATTAAAAGAAGTATATAAAGCAATGCCAACATTTATAATGTGGACATTATGGAAGACAAGGAATGACATCAAGCATGGGACCAATACCATTTTCATGGATATGGTGATACAAATTTAAGTTTTTGTAAAGAAGTTGGTCAAACCTTATACCGATGGATAAGGTTAGAAGGTAGTAGTTAGCCTAATGTGGTATATAAATTTTCCAATTACAAGCCAACTCTGTCTTATCATAGGGTAGTTTGGAAACCACCAGAGACAAACAGATGAAATGCAATACAAATGGAGAATCTAAAGGGAAACCAGGTTTGAGCTCTTATGGTTTTTGTTTTAGAAATTCACAAGGTTATATGGTATATGCTAAGGCTAGAGGACTAGGGTACAATGCTTATATGGTAGCTGAGATGGATGATATAGAAGAAGCTTTGTTGGTTTGTCACAAAAGGACTTTAAGAGATATGGAGTTTGAAACAAATTCTTTGTTCCTATATAAAATAATAAGGGGTCAATGAAACGTGCCTTGGGAATTAGTGCAGAATCTAGAAAGAGTTAGAGAACATATGCTGTTATAAAATGCACATATAACCTACATATTCAGAGAAGGGAATAATATAGTTGATTTTTTAGTTAATGAAGTTGTAGAGACACAACAAATAAAGTAATAGAACCATTCACGGAAATACAAAGCAATATCAGAAAGTAGGTAAACCTGGACAAGGCACAAATTTCAATATCAAGGATTAGAACTAGGAGGATTTAGTCCAGAGTTATAATTATACAAGGGGTAAAGCATGCAGCAAATCGAGAGAGCATATTTGTGGTTGTAGCATAAAAGCAAAAGGAAGAATTTACAACCTAGAAATTAGTAAAGTTT
Source organism: Solanum medicagineum (assembly GCA_026153255.1). Lineage (NCBI taxonomy): Eukaryota > Viridiplantae > Streptophyta > Magnoliopsida > Solanales > Solanaceae > Solanum > Solanum medicagineum. Next base: position 6,710,490 of record JAPFFP010000009.1, on the reverse strand, counting down.
ATCTATTAGAGGACTTTAGAGCTACTAAAATGGAAGATAGGCTCTATGTCACAGAACTAGAATTTAATACCTATCATGTGCTTAGAAATGCCCCATAATCATAATTTTCATATATCTCAAAAATCGTGCGTCATTTCAAAATTTTGACTTCATATTCTTGATCAGGGGCAAAATTGAGTAGGAAATGGGTATAACCTGGATTTTAGAAGACCTGTAGTAATAAATAATTTTCACTAATTTTTTTATTTCCAGTGTGCTTTCGCACCCCAGACGCGACACAACCTGGGCGTGAACTAGCACAAAATGGTCTTCGCATTTGGTCCGCATCGCGGACTGGATGCAGACTAGTATAAGTTTTTCCTCAGTTTCTTCTTTCGTCCAAGGCATTTGGGTAATGACCCAATGCCTATTTAAATGTGAAATCTTCTATACTTAGTCTTTTTTCAACACTAGAACTCCTAAAACCCTCTCTAAAACCTCTCCAAGACTTTATCAAATCTCTCAATAAAATTCAAGGATTTCAAGCTCAATTTTGGAACTCAAGAACACATCTCAAGCTTCAAGTTTCCCCCAACTCGATTCAAGAAAATCCAAGTTTGAGCTATATGGGTCTTCAACCTTCTCTTTTTATGAAAAATGCATGATTTCAAATTTAGTTATCTCTTATTATGAATTATGCGCGTAAATTATGGTGGGGTTTATCAAATATTAATCGATTATGCATGAATATCTATATTAACCTCACATCATGAGTTGATTTATATCTAATAAAGTTATGCATGATGTGAATCATGAAAACTATGAACTATTGTGAATTTTGAGATGAATTTCAAGATACCCTAAACGAGGATTTTGCTATACTATTGGTGGGTTGATTTGAATTGGATTTACTCCTTCTTGTTATACCTTTGAGTTGGATGATTTTGAAAAGGTGTCATGAACCCACCATGTGTTTGATGAAATTACATGACAAGAATTCTTTAGTTGTTAAGGAACTATTGCATGATTTACAAGTCAAGTGATTTCATGATGATTAAAGGCTTCCAAGCATGTATTAAATTCATAAAAGGTATCTATAATTCTACAAGTGATAAGTTGAGCCCTATTTCATTATCTTATCCTTTTGTGAGCTATTCATGTAAAGTTGAGGGATAAAGCATGATTATTATTTTACCCTCATGTTCAAGTTCAAGTTAAGCTCACTAGAAGAGGTCAAGCATGCTAATGAGCTACTCGTGTCATGTTATCATGTCTCTTACAAGTTACTAATATTATTATTAATGTTATGATTATTTCAAGTATTTCATGGGATTAGACTTAGCATCGATTGAGGCTTAAGATGGGGGCTCGACTCAGAGGTTTCTTATATAAAGTTTTTAGTGTCTAAACTATATGTCACTATATTATTTTCCTAAACGGGCTTTGCTAGTTGATCCATCTAGTTCATGTTATCATGTTTTATTTACCTTGGAACGTAGACTAGACTTTGCTAGAGGGTATCATGCTCAGTCACCTTATCGAGGGGGTGTCTCATGCCTGGTCACCTCACCAAGGGGGTATCATGCCTTGGATTCCAAGTAGCAGCTTACTTAATCTATGTCAGTTATGGTGTCCTCCTATATATGTATGACATATTATACAAGTTACATGTTTTAAATGCACGTTTTATTACAAGCATTGATCATAAATGTCGTATTGAGATTATATCTATTGCCTATATGTATGCATTTTGAATATTAGTGCTTATGTCTTTGTTGCATTGCACCCTGCATACTTAGTATATTCCAAGTACTAACACCTACTCTATGCCTACATGATATTACCATATAGGAACCGTAGCTCCTATTGATCATCCTCCTCTATGTGGCTAATGCGGTTATTGAAGAAAGCTTATGGTGAGTCCTCAACTCCGAGGACAATATCTACGTTATTCATGTTATGTTGAGATTTGTTCCTTATGTGAGATACTTATATCATTAAAGTGAGTTCGGGAAGTATCTTGTCCCGTGCCCCATTCTAAAGTAGAGGTGTTGTTGGATACTATGTTGTATATGCTTATGAGCTCGATTCATTGTTAGACCCCGTAAGTTAATTAGTCAAAGTTAATCGTTTAATTGGAAAAGTTATGGCGAGTGTGGCGTAATTTAAA
>JAPFFP010000009.1:6692704-6703375 GCA_026153255.1 Solanum medicagineum | reverse complement strand
GAAGAGGCAAAAATTGGAACAGAAATATCATTCGATTCGTCGATCCTCAAAAAAAGAAATAAGCAAGGTTCCGTCGTCGAGAACTATTAATTTTCTTAGTATATTTCTTGATAGATATTTTGTTAATATGAAATATCTAAATGTGAAATTACAATACTACTCATGGTCGTTCTTAGTTTGACTCTTCTATATAATAGAAATTTAATATGAAATATCTAAATGTGAAAAAGATGTTTCTAGAACTATTAATTCTCTTGGTATATTTCTTGATAGATATTTTGTTAATATGAAATATCTAAATGTGAAATTACAATATTATCCTTGATCGTCTTTAGTTTTGCTCTTCTATATAATAGAAATATAAAGAAATGGAGTTAATATCCATTTTTTCACTTTCTCCCTTTAAAAAAGACGAAATTAGGTAGAAATTATTTGTTAATTCATCACTAAATAAAATTAAGTAAGGAATTTTATTATTTTGCTACAAATTTTGTTCTTCACCTACTATCTTTTAATAGTGCTTCAAAAGAATATTTATTTTTGAAATCATGTGTACCCTTTTTTATTTTTAGTTGTTGATTAATGTTAAAAAAATACTTTTGATAAAGAAAATATATTAAAAGGAGATATTATTAGAGAAGTTTATATTCATAAATAATTCATTTATTGAAAAAACTCTTCGAAATTTGGAATTTCAATCGTAGTGGGATATTTAATTTGATAATTATTACTTAGTAAATTATTTTTCTGTTCTTGTTAAGGGAGGAATCAAGGAGGTCAGATTTAATATTTTTATATACTAAAGTTTTTTTTTTAGTTGATTACTGTAGAATTTTCATCGTAAAAATTGAGGATATGTGCTTATATATAATTTATTTATTTTGTAAAACTTTGTAATGTCATATGAAAACAATTTTACTGTACAGTAAGAATCCCATTTCAGAGTATTAATTAGGTCCTAATTAACTTATGTTATTGAGATTTTTTAATATTTAAAATAGTTGAATTATCCAAAGTTATATTTGAAACTTTTTTCATATTTGTCCTTTCATTTAGAATTTTATATTTTATAGGAGATAATATTACTGGACTTCACAAAGGACAATACAACAACAACATACCCAATGGAATCTCACAAGTAGGGTCTGGGGAGGGTAGAATGTACGCAGACCTTACCACTATCTCATAGAGGTAGAGAAGTTGTTTCCTGAGAATCCTCGTGTCAAAAACTCATAAGTAGAATAAACTAGATATGACATATGACAAAAAGGAAAGGACGTCACAAAAGACATTTAATGGAAAATATGATTTAAATTTTGTCTTTGAATATTTTTCTTAAGTGCATTACCCAACAAATCTATATATATAATAAATGAGATAAATTTGCAATGTGGATAAGCCAAATGGCAAACTATTGAAACGCCACTTGATAATTTTAAGACAAAGTTAATAAATATTGTATATAATAGTTGAATTCAAGGAAAGAATGTATTTGAATTTAAAAATACATAATTTTTTTAAAAAAGTTAAAAAAAGATTTTTATTAGCTTAAATGTAGAAACTCATTGATTGAAAAGTTCTAAATAAATCTTTACTATTTCATAAACATATCATATGCAAATATTTTAAAATAAATTTAAATATATTTGAATTAAATATTAAATTAAATAATAAAAACATAGAAATATTATTTTAGTAGTAGTAAGAAAAAATATAGAGAAAACAATAAACAAAAGAAAAAAAAAAAGTAAAGAAGACAAATGAGAAGAGAGGGGGGGGGGGTATTTTATTAATTTCATATATTTCTCTCAATTCAAATATATAGTTTATAAGAAAAATATCATAACAATTTTTAAAAATAAAGGATAGGTAAATATAACAAAAAGATCTTCTTTTAAAAAATGTGAAATTTGAATTCAAATTTAAATGAAATTTAAATTGAAATAGAATTCTAACTTTTTAACCTTTATTATATATAATTCTAAAGTGATTGATAAGTGATATTTTGCACTCTATCATGCACTTTAGTGGTATGCAAGTGGTGTTTTTGCATTCCTTTTTGAGTAGCTCCTCAGTATTGAAGAAAATTCAATAGACAAAGTATTTTTAATTATAACAAGCAAAGTCTTAGATTGCGTATACCCACATGACTAAGATCTCAACAAATAATAACACGTTAAAATGTAAAAACTAAGTAACATAAATATAAATTTCAACATTCTATATATTAAAATAAAAAGAGAGAAGTACTAAAAACACTCTTGAACTTGGCAAGAATTATTAATTTCGTCCTTAAACTATTGATAGGCTTAAAACATCCCTCACCTTCGCGAACTAAGCTTAAATACACCCCTCCTGTTTCACACACAAAAGTGTGTCATTCACCCGCTACACATGACTTAAAAACACTCATCAACTTGTCAAATTAGTCATGGGTCAATACAAATTATATATCAATTCAACTTTAAAATAGGTTAAACTAAACAAGTTAAAATGAGTCCAGTCAATTTAATAAAATAAGTAGATTATTAACTCGTCCAAAAATAAATGAATTAAACGGATTATGAATTTATTGATTTGCTCTCTCATTCAAAAGTTTCTTGCTATTACAACATTATGTTTTTACATAACTCCAACTTAAAAAAACATATTTCTTTATACAACATTCACCTATATATGGTGCTAGAATTTTTATAAATATCATTATATTCGTGTCAGATTTAATAAGACTTCACAAAATAATTAGAATTGACTATATAAATTCTTACTGATCATATTTTTCTGTGAAAGCACACTCAAACAATGATACAACTATGAATTTTCTAATATGTCGAGGGCCTACTTTTCAAAAAAAATTTAACAAACAAACTTACTAATCAAAATAAAATGAAATGAAAGAACATAATAAAATGAAGTTGGTCCTAAAGATAAACTTATATCTGATTATATATATTTAAAAAATATTTGAAATAATGTTAATGATTAAATGTACTTAAATCTCACTTTAAAAATGAAAAAATTTATCGAAAAACAAATTATAAGTTGTTTTTTGAATTTAGAATACAACTTCGAGTAGGATTTAAAATTTTTATGATCAAATATTAATTTTCAAATAAAATAATTATTCTAGAAAAGAAGTGAATAATTTTTATGGTCAAACAAATCCTCAATTACTTCTTAAAACCTTTTTAAGGTAGTTAGTAGTTGTATATGGCAAAAGTTTTAGTTCTCCCCTCAAGTCTTAGTTGAATTGGTAGGAATCTTATGAACAATTTCGGATACAAGTACCCTCTTGCTTTTCTTAGAGTTGGTATAAAAATATTCACATGTTGTTCATCGACGATGTTTATATCACATTAAACAAAGAGGTACTCCAAGCAGCTATTTTGAAATGGTGCTCTAAATTTAGATTTGACTAGAAATCAAATATAGTGAAGATGCTCGAATTCTTTAAAAATATTGTCCCATTTTTGTTGGGTTCTAGCTTTTGGAGAACAAAATCAGTGATGTAGCTACATAGAGTGAAGGATAGTCAATTGAACACTCTTCATCGACAAATTCTACTGTGTATATAAGTCAAAAATCATATTTATATACGTACTATATTAAATTTTTAACATTTTTAATAAATTTTTAAGTTTGTTTCTAAATCTAACCATGTATTTGTAAAGTTTGGACGCCATTGGTGAAAAGATTTAACGCTTTACTTTTCAAAGTGGGACTTATGGACTTCTCGACGTGAAATCAAAGTAGTTGGGTCCAAAATAGTGGACATTGGGTGAAAAATAAAAATAGTAATTAATTTTGATGGACCAACTCATCCCAAAATATAGTTTGTGACCATTTCCTCATAGACTATTTTTAATAAAATCACCATTATATGTTTATCATTTTTTGCCGACTGTTAGTCTGTTCAGTTAATTCAGAAGATTCCTACCACCAGCATAACATGTTTATTTTTCATGGTGGCTACGGTCTCTTTTCCAAAGTTAAGCTACTTCAATTGATCAACAATCTAAGTAGGTATGTGGTTATGCATTTGGAAGTTTTGATTTGAAATCAGTTAATTTTTTTTATGACATTTGTTGTAACACTTCGTGAAATGATGAAAATATCCCTAGCATAAACTTTATGTATAACGTGTCTTCCCTTGCTCCATCTGCAAATTCGAGACCGGATTTGCGATTTAAATTTGCGATCAGTGCGAAAAATTAAGTCGAAAAATAGTCTCGACTCGACAAAAACTCAAAAAAGCGCTATTTATTTTTTTCCAAGTGAGCTTCAAACAGTGGGATTTTCGCGCCCCTTTCGCGACGCGGAGTGAACGCGAAACCACACTTGGATTTTTCTCCAAAATTCTACGAAAGTTGAAATTTGCGAAAAACTGGAGTCCAGCACTAGTGCGCGACGCGCACTAGTGTAAAATGGGACCAATTTTGTTCTTTTAATGGGGAAGGGCAATTCCGACCTTTCACACACCCCATATCCTAAACTAAGTCAGTTTTAAGTCGATTAAAGTTTAAAAACGTATTTCCTCTTCACATTCATACGTTAAAAGCAAGAACCCTTCCCAGAACTTCAAGCGTAGGATCAAGAACAATTAGGACATTCAAGATTTTTCTTCGATCCTTCAAGAAGCCATCCCAAGGTATGTAAGGTCGCTCTAAAATCATTACGTTACAATATTTTAGAAAAGTATAACCTTGTTTTCCTCCTAAAAGTTTCAAGTTTGGATTGAAATTATGTTTTTGAAAAAGTATGTTAAAATTTAGTACAGTTTCTTTACGTATGCATAAATTGTTGAAGAATATTACAGTTCTTGGTCCCTATATGATCTAATTTAAAGAATTGGTATCAAAATGATATTTATCTATGATCAAGATTTATATTTGATGAATTTTCTTGAAAATCTTGGTATTATCTCAAGAAAAGAAAAGCTTAGTTTGAACCAAGTTAAAGAATAATTTTCTTGAAGATTTTCTTGGTATCGTACTAGCAAGATTTAAAGTACATGAATGATATTAGTTTCAGTAAACATAAAGATTTCAGTTGAGAAAACTTAGTAGAAAAGTTGCGCTAAGTTCCCGAGAAACCAGATTTCAAGAAGTTATATTTCTTTAAATATGAGCTAAGTAAAGACATTTTGGGAGTAGTATTGAACACCGATATAGGTGAGAGTAGAATAAATTACTCACACTCAAAAAATATGTAGCCAGCATAAGATAGGATTGTACTATAGTACCTTCCTCTTTAGCCACTGAGATGGCCCAGATTTTGGATGGATCTACTCCTCTAACACTTCATCCCCTACCCCGGCAAAGTATGGGACGACTCTGGCAGCGTGGGAAACACGTTGTATCACCACGAAGCTTATAGTGATGGTTGTCGGTTAGAGAAACTCCCCAAGCTAAGAAAATTACGCGTTACTTACTAATTTCAGCATATTATTTTTAGCATGTTATTTTCAACATATCAGCCTTTATGATTCTTGCTAATTAACTATGATTCATGATTACGTTTTTTAGAAGCATTTATGATATACTGTTTAAATGTTTTGGCCATCTTACATACCGTACATTTCACGTACTAACGTTCTTAGGACCTACATCGTTTTATGATGCAGACGCAGGTGATCGAGTTCCTCAGCAACCGCTCCGTTGAGAACTTGAGAGCTTGAGAGCTTTCAGACTAGTGGTGAGGCCTCTTCTTAGTCAGAGGCTCATGGTTTATGTTATTTCCTTTCAGTCTTTACTATTATTTCTGGCTACTTGGGGTCTGTCTCAGTAGCCTTTCAGACAACTTAGTAGAGGTTCCATGGACTACATGTTCAGTATTTCAGTTTTCAATTGTTCAGATATTACTTAATAGCCATTCAGTTATGTAGACAGTTATGAACCCTCTTATTGTTTCTTTAGTTTTTCCACTACTAATAAGTCTTCCGCTCAGTAAGTAGCCAGGCCAAGTGGTTCGCTTGGGACCAGAAATGATTTTCGAGTGCCGGCCACGTCCAGGGTGTAGGCTCGGGGCATGACATTTGTCCTCTCCACCTTTCATCACACCAAATCTTCATCCCTACATCCATCGCTCCCATCCCTCCCCGTGCCCCTACCTTATATAGGATTTATCCAGATCATATATAGATGTTTTTAAAATAATAGCTCTTGCTTATATATTGAATACAAGAAAATAAATAAGAAATATCTTTTATGTTGTACCATTTAAATGTCTTTGGTCATGAAGCCTCAACACCATCAAACTTGGGAATTGATTTCTCACGTAGGAATCAAGGGTGGGATATCACTTTTGTTCTTCTTATTTTTTTTTATGATCACGATGTTTGTGCTAGTTTGTGCGCCTAAGACTAATTTTGCAAGATAGAAACCTCGTACCAGCAACATGTATTAGCAAGGTGATTCTATCTATCAAAGTTAAGACAGATATGTTATTAGATCACAATATAAAACCAAGAGCAAAACATAAGAACTATGTTGCTTATACTCTTTAAAAAGATGATGCTACACTCTTATCAGATACTCCAGAAATGTGATACTTTTGGAGGATTCAATATAAACTCTGAAACATTTTTGAAGAGTCCGAACAAAATAGTATTACCATCAATTTTTGTCGTTATAAGAACTTGAAGTAATTTACACTAAATCATTCAAACTTTAGCTATAAATCATGTTCATAACTCAAGAAACTATTTATAATATCAATAGATTGGTGAAGTAATTACCTTAAATTTGATAATTTTGACAGGAATCTAATAGGGCTTTTGAAGGAGTTTGTTGAATGTAGGAGAAAATGACAACAATGGTTCCAAATGTTTGTGTTAGGTTCAAACTAGTCCCCTAAATATGTTTTTTGAGCAGTTTTGGTCCTTTAAGTTTTCAATAACTTTTGGGGTCCATTAAGATTTAATGAAATTTGTCTATTAAATTCAAATGGTGAACTATGAAAAAATAACCAAAAAATTAGGTATGTTAGATCCCAAAAATGTGCATTATATTTGATTTGATTTGATTTAAAATATTTAGACAATCAACTTAATTGATTTCTGAAAACTTAATCATAGGTCGGAGATTAAGGTATAAAATGATCGAATTTAACCCTTGTTATGTTTTTGGGTCGAAAGAAAATCTCATCTTACTATTTTTAACTCCATCAAAAAAATCAATAGTATTTTCGCTTCTCCAGTATAACTCAAACCTTCAATATTTCGATTGATGGTTGAGCCATTCAACCAGTAAAAGTAGCCCTACTTGTCAACGGCAGCTAACACTATGCAGTATGTGATGAGTGATGACAAATATTTCCATATATATCTTATATTTTCCTTTTTGGCAGAATGTAATAATTGGAGATATAAAATAATATTTCTTCAACAATTATTAGAATAGTGAATTATTTATACGAGTTGTGTGCATGAAGGTGAAAATAATATCATACGAGTTAGTAATACGAAATTTATTTTTTGTTACTATAATTATAGTATTAATATTAATATATTTGGTATAATTTTATAAATAAAGTTTAGAGAGGAAGGTTTGTAAATTGTACATAAACTTTATTATATTTTGTGAAGGTAGCGAGACGATTTTTCAAAGATCATCGACTCAAATAAAGCATTTTCAAAGCAGGTTTGAAGAGGGATCGGAATATAGTATTGACAGTAATAAATAGTACGATACCTAAAGCAAAGAAAATAATAGATAGTAATAACAATAAGAGAGAAATTAAGATAATAGGAGAGTGACTTATAGTAATATCACTTGTTCAAAAAAAAAAAAAATAGTGACATACCACTAAGAAGAAAAAATCAGATAACAAACCTACTAGTCTTCTACTCTAATTCTCAATTTTATTCATATCCTTCTATTTAGAGTCATGTCCTCAATGAGTTAAAGGTGTGTCGAGTCATGTCGTGTCTAATCACCCCTTCCCAATACTTATTTGATCTGCCTCTGACTCTACTTCTTCTTAGATTCACCATAATCAATCTCTCCCACCTCATCATTAGGATATGATCTGTGCACTTGCTCTTCACAATCATGTCTAAACCATCTCCTCAATTCCACTTTCTTCATCATTTCCACACGGTCACTCCTACCTTATTCAAATATCTCCGTTTCTACTCATATCTCTTTTGATATTCCCACATATTTATCTTAACATTCTCGTTTCGAGTACTTTCATCTTATGGACGTGTAAATTCTCATAATCAACCAAAACTTCACCTTATACAATGTAACATAATTGATCTAACCATTATTACATGAAACTTACCTTTAATTAAAACCTATTTGGATGATATTATAAACATAATTCTTCTCAAACTTTCAATTTTTCAGACCTCACATGTGGTTCAATATATGTGTTTTCAACTTCAATTTTTTTAATTTTCAACTCCAATCTTTTTGTACACTTGATACGTGTTGTATGCTTAGATAAAGGTTAATATATATTTATATAAAGGTTAATATATGTATACCTACATGATTTGTATCCAATATGTACATAACGAACTCAAATCTAATCGAATTTACAATTTTTTACACGCATATTCCAACATTTTTTGGTGTGTATATAGAGATTAAGACATTAAATATTAGTTTTTTCAAAATGAAAAATGATTGAGACCCGATCTTCCTCGAGATCAATCCAAAATATCAAAGTGTTTTTCAACGTTCTTGACAGTCAATTACATCACAAGGAGGTTCAATCACTCTACGTTCAAAAAAATATATATGTAATGATAATTTTATATTAATAAATTTGACAGGATATGAGAAACAGCAGGGATAGAGCCACCTTGTTGCTACGACGTTCATCTGAACCTCTTTTGACGAAAATATTATACGACATTTATAGTTTTAAAATTATCTTTTTATATATATGTAGTAGTTGTCATACTTCTTTGTTAATTCATGTGTTTACTTTTTCATATTTGAAACCTTTTTAATTGAAATTTGCTACTGCAAAAGATTAAATAAATAAAATAAGACATTATTCACAATAATATTAGTTTAATACACAAATAGCGACAATCACCGACACGATGTTCACAAGGATAATAAAATTTATGACCATCTCATTTGGAACGTGGAGCCAATGATTTTTTTAATTTGATTTAATTTGTTATAATATAAGATGTTATTTACGTCAGATTTTTTTTTTCTTAAAAAAATGTTATTGAGATTTAACGTGTTGTATGTATATCATTGTATATACCTCCAAAAATAATGTAGTAATATTTTTTTCATTCCACACAAAAAATTTCAAATTAAGACTATAAATCACCTTTAATTGATAGAGACAGATGCACGTTATGAAATATATATATTAGTTTATCTGAATTCATTACTATCAACGAGGACGACAAATTTATAAGTAAAAATTTACTAAAAGATATAACATATCCATCAGTCATAATTTTTAAATATGATGTAATCAATCTAAAAGGCTAAAAGTTTGAATTCATGCACAGAGCTTAGATTCAAGCCACATTTATTGATAGGGAGTATGTCTTGAAAGTAAGATTCTTTTAACGTGAATTTAAATTAGTCGAATCTTATATTAAATATTAGATATAAAATAATAAATAAAAAATAAGAGATAATTGTGTGTACGTGTATGTTTATAATAGACAGATATAAAGAGGGAGAGTGTTTGTAAGCGAAAAATATTATATACATCGACATGAAACAAAATAGTAATATTTTGCATCCACATTATTACATAATAATATAATTTATTGTCAAATGATATATGCACAAACAATAGCTACTAATTATTATAATTAAGCACATATGAGCTTCCTACCCAAACTACCATCAGATGTTTATAAAAACACACTTCAACTTTAATTTTCTATCTGAATCATCACCGGCATTGATTTTTCCTAGCTGAATACCCTTATAAATAAGTCCATAACACAACCTTGAACCTCACAATCATCCAAGTACAATCATTGTCTTAGAGAAAATCAATCAATTAATTACATAAATGGCCTCACTAGTTTCAAGTTGGTCTTCAGAAGTGAATTCAATTCCAGAAAAATATGTTGTTCCATTGGAGAAAAGGGTAAATGCAGATGTACCAATTGGTAAACATATTCCAATTATTGATTTATCACAACCTTCAACTCAATCTATTCAACAAATCATCAAAGCTTCTGCTGAGTTTGGGCTCTTTCAGGTTAATTATACATCAAGAAATGTCTTTTTTTGAGTATTTATTTCGAAGATTATAGTTTATCACGTTGATGTAACTGAACTTTATCTGTATAACAGGTGATCAACCATGGAGTTTCAAAAACTCTAATGGATGATGCCTTAGCAGTTTGTAAAGAGTTTTTCAAGCTGCCAATTGAGGACAAAGCAAGATTTGTTGAGAAAGATGAGGGCTTAAGTGACTTTGAACCATCAATTGACCAAAGGCCAAAGCTTTACATTGAAAAAGAGTACACACCAAAAAAGAATGGTTCAAACACTAACAATGACAAGGAAACTGTCTTTTGGAAAGACACTTTTGGACATGGTTGTCATCCTCTAACTCAAGATGTCATCAATTCTTGGCCTGAAAAACCACAAAGATATAGGTATATTATATTCATTGTTTGTATTGTATATTGATTTTCTATGTCGGTATTCGATATTCACACTGAGGTCT
>JAPFFP010000009.1:6679641-6692217 GCA_026153255.1 Solanum medicagineum | reverse complement strand
TACTAGTTAGAAAAATAAAATAGTGAAGCCAATACGACTATTTATGTAAAAAGATCCTTATATTAATCTTATTTTATTTTTCAGAGAAGTGATAAGTGAATATGCATTGGAATTGAGGAAATTGAGCTTGAGGATTTTGGACCTAATGTGTGAAGGACTTGGGCTTGAAGTTGGGTATTTGAGCCAAGAACATAGCCAAACTCAACTAATGGTGACCCATCATTACCCACAATGTCCTGACCCAAATTCAACAATAGGTATAGCTGAACATTGTGATGGTGCACTTATCAATTTGCTCCAACAAGAACTAAGTGGATTGCATGTGAGATCTAAAGATGGAAAATGGTTTGGTGTTGAACCAATTCCTGGTGCATTTGTTGTCATCAATGGAATGATCTTAAAGGTATAAATCTTTCACTTTATTTTAATTCAACTGACTAATTTAGATTCATGTCATGTGATTATGATCGTGGTAGATGTAATCCTTTTTGGTCCATCGCTCCACTTTTTTTCTCTTCTTTCCTTACCCTTTCTCTTCTACTACTCTCATAGACGGATGCGTCAGATTGATGTTTAATATTCCCTTTGTTCACTTTTACTTGTCCTTATTTTGCTTTTCGAGGTCAACTTGACTAAACTTCAAACATAAATTGAGTTAGCTAAATTTAATATTTAAAATATAAAATTTGGATAGTTGAAACCTATACGAAAAATGTTATAAATTGCAATGCTTCTCAAATTAATATGATGAAAAAATAAATGTTAAATATTGGTCAAGGTTCATATAGTTTGACCTCGATAAATGAGATAGTGACAAGTAAAAGTGAACGGAAAGAGTAGGATGAGTGATAGTCGTCCTTGTTTACTAGTTTGCCTATCCCAAATTACGTGTCATACTTTCTCAGTAGTTTATCATAAAAAGAATATCATTTCTTGTTGAAAAATTATCTAAGTTTTAACTTTTCATCTTATATTCAATGAGATGAGTGACGTAATCAAAAACCTACATATATCCCCTCTACTATCAAAAATTATCGATAAATTGCGCTAAACACCCCCGTAGTATGACCAAATTACAGATACACCCTTTATATTTTAAAATCAAACACTTACATCGTTATTTACGAATAATATTATGTGGTGATTTTTGTGTAGGTTGTTAGCAATGGAAAGCTATCAGCTGGAGTGCACAGAGTTGTGACAAATTCAACTTCTGATAGAACATCAATTGGTAGCTTAATAAGTCCAATTGAGTGCATCATTGAACCTGCAAAATCACTTATAAATGAGAGCAATCCACCTTTGTTCAAACCATTTTCATATACAGAATATTTGGGATATTATTTCAGTGACACCACTGAAATTGAAGCAGCATTGAAACCATACAAGCTCTAGGCCTTCAAGGAAAGATGTTTCATGTTTGTGTTTGTTCTAATTTAAGTTTCTATTTAGTTTTTGGTATGTGTTGTATCGACTTTTCTGTGTTTGAACTCTGCTCGTGCTTGTTTGAATTTTAAGTGAATAAAGTGGTTGTGCCACATAATAATGTTCAACTTTTAAATAGTACTACTCCACTATACATGATTGTAGATACAATCGTCTTTATAGCATTTTGTCTTTTAAAGTACAACATTCTATCACGAATACGATTTATTCTAAAGCAGTTATTGACTAACAAATGTGAGCAATCCTCCATTATTCAAATCATTTTCATACATATTATTTGTGTTTTATTGTAACAATTTGTTTTTCAATGAAAAGTAATAAATACCTCACAAATTATTAAGATCAACAGACCTTGTATATATTGGATAAATATTGTACTCATTATCATGTTCTGGTTAATATCTCTAACAAATAAGAACGATCCGACTCCTTTTCGTTTCTCTTCTCATTATTTTATCTAAGTTCTTGCTTAGACGGTGAATACATGACATAAGTTTGAGTTTGTTATTAAGATTTAACCGACTAAAAGTATCTTAACTATGATTAGGTCTTTTTTAGTCAACTAAATTTTTATCATTAATTTTAATTTAGGTCAGACATCGTTAATTTAAGAAAGAACTTAGAAAAAAATGAAAAAAAAAAAAAACAGCTTCATATACAAAAAGAGTATCTAAAAGGCATGTTAGATAGGTCAAATTTTTTTTAATGCGTTTGGTATGGAGGAAGATGTTTTACACAAAAATATATTTTATGAAAAATAATTTTTTTAATTTTAAT
Organism: Solanum medicagineum; assembly: GCA_026153255.1. NCBI lineage: Eukaryota > Viridiplantae > Streptophyta > Magnoliopsida > Solanales > Solanaceae > Solanum > Solanum medicagineum. The sequence continues at coordinate 6,689,994 of JAPFFP010000009.1, read as the reverse complement.
AAGTAAATAAAAAAATATATTATCTCAATAATATGTGAGCAAATATATGATCGAGGCGTAAAGAGACAAGATAGAGATGAAGATAGCGCTGAGGTGAGAGGGCTCATGTGGGTTAGAAAATAGGTCATTTTCTAAACTTTAAAAAGAAATTCTAAAATAATACTTTAAAAAAATATTTTTCTTCATACAAAATATATTTTCGATCATTATATTTTTTAACTATTGTTATAGTAATATTTGTATAATTCACGCAATATTTGTATCCAAATCATGTACATTTGCTATACAACCCACAATGTTTATATATTTCGCTATACAATATGATTTACACATAACTTTTGCATAATCGCACAAAACATTTGTATAAATTGCACGAATTATACAAAACTCAAACTGTAATTATAACTAAATATTTGCCACGAATATTAATAAATTCAAACTATAATTATGTTAGCTAATTAACTAGTATATGTGTGTTTATCCACGTAATTTTTCCATAACATAATCATGAAGTTCTTACAAATCAGGCTTGGTTGGATTTGAGCCCATTTGTAAGTAAGCCCATTTTGCAAGCCCAACTCGGTAAGAGTACTTACATAAGGTTTCTTAAGGCGACCATCCCTCACTCTCTGCTGCGCAAATTAGGGTTTTCTGCTACTCAGCATTTCTTCTCTTTCGGTTCAGCCTCCTTCATAACCTTCAATCATGGCGGAGCAGGTTTCTCAGTCTCTTTTGTTTGTTGTATTATGAGTTTTTGAACTGAAAAATCTAATGAGTTTTTTGCTTTATGTTGCAGACGGAGAAAGCGTTTTTGAAACAGCCAGGTGTTTTTCTAAGGTGAGTATTCTGACCTATTTTCCAAGCCTTTCATGATTCTGTACGTAAGGTAGGAGGAATTTTAGCCTGAGATTTGCGTTTTTTTTTGTTTAATCTGATTTTGTCAGTTCTAAGAAGACCGGAAAGGGAAAGAGGCCAGGAAAAGGAGGAAATCGGTACTTTAAGAGTATTGGTTTAGGATTCAAGACTCCTCGCGAGGCTATTGACGGTACATATTCGTTTCCTCTAATCTGATTATGTGGAGAAAATGTTCAATTGCCGTATTTTATTTGTTTCGGTTTGGCCTCTGCATTGCTGATCTATATTTTGATATTGAGTTTTCGTAATTACCTTAAATATCTATGGATGCCTGCCGGATACTCCATATATAGTGTATTTTTGGAGAATTTGAAACGGGTGCAGCAATATTTTTGGAGAGTCGGAGCAACATAAGTTATCATAACTTGTGATATAGATGATTTGTATGGAGGCCAACGTATTCTGCAAGACTAATTGTCATGCATATGTGGTTCTGTTCTTTCATTGTCTAAATATAGAGGATATATACAGAGAATGGTATTTAGTTTTAGATTAAGGAAAGGTTGATTGAGTGATTTTGATATGGTTAGATTTTGAAGCAAATGGGTGTGCCTGCTGGAAAAGACCACATCCTCACCTGGATCATGTTGATAACTTGAAGTTATTAGTTTCTGCAATGTAATTGGTATATTTGGAAAAATCTGTCTTGTAAGAAGTTATTTATTTTATAAACCCGGGAAGGTGACTAAACTAGAATGTTAGAGAGAAAGTATTGATTGTGGAGTTTCTACGTTATATGGTTTAATGCAATTTGAGTACTTAAGGAGAAGATGATATACTTGGTGTAGAACTCCTTATTAGATGGATACGCAGGTTATTAAGATGAGGGTGGAACACAAGGGGCATAATTTCAGAGGTGGACTGCAGTGGGTTGGATTTTACCTTATTCATTCCTTTCTGTTTCTACTTCAACCTGAATAGACGAAGATCAGTAGCACATGCTATGCTCTCTTGAGGATAGATAGAAGGACTGACTTTAAAAATAAATATTTGCTCGGATTTCAAGTCATTTTTATATCTCTTGCAACTTTTATCATTTGATTTTTCATAGCTTATCAGAATTGGGTTGAGAACGGTATTGTCTCGGTTAGAATTTCAACTATGATAAAAACACTAGGTTATTTTGTCTCATCTAATCTTTTCCCACCTGTTGGTGGTGTGTGTGGGCAGATATCAAAGGGAATTAGGCATGTATTGAATGTCTTATGTTCTTCTCCGTAGCTTCTTCTCGTGAAGACACTGATTCTGCCTTTGTTTCACATAAACTTGGATACTAGTTCTTCTCCAAATATTAAACCTTTGACAAAACTAGGCTTCTGGGATATGGCAATATGGGCCTAGTTGAAACTTTTTACCAGGACTTTAGCTGTCCCAATTGTCAAACAGAATAAAAACCTTCATGTCACTAGCATTTCTTTGCAGTCATGAAGCTTACATAGGATATGACACTGTAACTTCAAACCTTCACATTACTGTCACTTGGTATAGGTATGGATGTAAATAGTATATGGTTCTGATTTTTATGATGTGGATGACCTTAATATGCTGAAAAAGTACTGAATCAAAATGGTATAATTTCAAAGGAGAACAACAAGAAGATTTATGCTTATTTACTCCTTTTTGTTTCCTCTTTCAACCTGACTAGACTAAGGCCAATAGCACACGATAAATTTCTAATATGGGCATTCTAAGAGACTACATTTACTTACATTTAGGTAAATAGTAAATAAAAGATACTTCCTAATAGCTATTTCTAGATGTTGGATAGTTAAAACTGACTTTAACAACAAAGATCTCAGATTTCAAGTCATTTTTTACATTTGTACCCCAGATATCATTCAATTATTTCATGGATTTCCTTATTCATCTTGTTCTGTGGTCTAATCTTATGTTTGGCCTAATCAAACTAAGGTACATATATTGACAAGAAATGCCCATTCACTGGCAATGTTTCTATCCGAGGTCGTATCCTTGCTGGTACATGCCACAGTGCTAAGATGAACAGAACCATCATTGTTCGACGCAATTACCTACATTATGTGAAGAAGTACCAAAGGCAAGAGCTTGTAACTTGTACCATGTTAAGTGCTTCCCACCTCTTTTCTTAGTTTTAACACGCAAGTTATTTCAGATATGAGAAGAGACACTCGAACATTCCAGCTCACATATCACCATGCTTCCGTGTGAAAGAGGGAGATCATGTTATTATTGGACAGTGCAGGTTAGAACCATCTTATTTTTAATTTTTCAATAGTATTTGTTCATCATTTGATGTTACTGTAAGTGATAACATTTTGTGCTTCACAGGCCTTTATCCAAAACCGTGAGGTTTAACGTCTTAAAGGTGATTCCGGCTGGTTCTGGTGCTGGAGGGAAGAAAGCTTTTACTGGAATGTAATTCTTAGTGCTTCGATTTCAAATTTTGTTCTCTAGGAATTATGCCTGTTACTTGTTCCGCTATTGCTGGATTGTTTTCTTCATGGATTTTCCTTTTGAGCTTCCAATGTTAAAACTTAAATGCTAGTAAGTCTTTTATTATCCCTATGTAAGAGTTATGGTGTTTGGACATTATTATACAAACAAAAACAAGACGAGTGTTTTGTCGATTGGGTTAGGTTCCTTAGAAACAAGTAAAGACATTCAACAATTTGAGGACATCCCTCGGGACTTTATCATAGGATACATTATATGGGTTTCTTTATCTTATGTATTTATCAATCAATTTCCGCCCGAGGTGGACCGCTTTAATATTTGAATAATTCTAGAAAATGGATACCCTCTCATCATTCTTATCTTAATTACATTTTTTGATACCACTCTTGTTCTTTTGGTGCTCTACCTCATTCATTGAGCATTTTACCATCATTAAACGACCTCGTCAATCATTTCATACTTGTCTTATTTGTGCTCTTCTGGAATACCGTTGAAATCTTATTGGGTGTCCCTTTCTTCATTTTCCTCATTTTTTTAGAATTTCTTTTAAATAAATAATTTCAACATGTTTAAACATATAATTTGAAGTTTTGATCTAAAATCAATATTTATTTATGATATGTGGGGGTTGGTAAATTGGCAAGTTGAATCAAATACGAAAGAATAAAAAATTGGTCAATATAAATAAGTAATAATTCATATTTCATATCGTGTAAAAGTTGATTAGGTGACAAAATGAGTTCGTTAAAAATGGATTGATACATAATCACCTATTTTCTTGAATATGATACTCTACTTGATTCAATATTAGAGATAGATTTGAGTCGGTAGAAATTTATGAATTATCATTTTATAAAAACTTAATGAACCATAAAAAATAGTAAGTTCAAACTTGAAATAATGTCAGGAAACACAAATTATGAAAATGTTTAACAAATAAATACAAATTACATTATAATAAGTATTTTGATGTATAAAACTTATATAATATCCGTTCGATTTAATTTAAATTTAACTTATTTTATCAAAATCAAATTGAATCAAATATGATAAAAAAAGATCTTAATGCCAAATCAAATTATTATAATTCGCACATCACATCGATATGTATATTAGTACATCATGAAAGAATGGAGATATATAATCCTCTTTAATAATAATAATAATTAATTAATTAATTTTGTTCTCTTCAATTTTAATCAATAAAATATAGATTTAACATTTTTCCCTTTCGTAACTAAGGGGCAATTAGGTAATGGAGGACAAGGAGCACCTCTCATAGGATGGCAATGACAATTTTTATCATCATCACAAAAACTATAAATACTACCTACACCTTTATAACATGATTCTATACAATGTTTTTCACATTCATTTGATGAATCTACGCAACCAAATTTCTCAAAAATTGCTTCACACTTATCTTCGATTGACGGAGAATAACCTGATGTATTTGCTTCAACTGTCATAAAATATCAAACAAGTAAAAAAAAATACTTCAGATGGATATTAACTGATTCCAAAACTATGGTTATCAAACGTATAGGCATTTAAAAAAATACCTTAAAACTATGAGCACATTAGATATGTTAAGAAAAAATAATTAGGATGTGTTTTTATAAAAAAAAAAAAATTAAAAATATTATTTGAAATATAAGTCCTTTTTTTTGTGTGTGCGTTTGATAGGAACGAGACAATAAATATGATATTATCATTCAAATTTATTTTTTCTATTTTTATCAAGAAATCATTTTATAATTTTTGAAGAAACTTACACTTCTAAAAAAATCAAAATACTCAAGGAGAAAATTCAAAAAATTGAGGAAAAAATTCAAACATATTTTCCTCTATATAGAAACATTCTTTATTGTAACTTTAAGGCAAAAAAAAAGGTTAATTAAAAGAAAAAAGAACAACAACTAATTGTATAAATCAGATATTACCTGAAGCCACAACAAGCCAAATTACTAGAACAGAAGTACAAATGATCTTCATTTTTAGGCGAAGAGAACTACGTAAGTTCTTGGATCGCCTTCTCTTGAAGAAAACTTTATTTTATGGAATCGAAGAAACTTAAAAAGAAATTAAAAATAAAATAAATGATAGCTCTTCATGTTGATTCTTGCATCGATAAAAATGGAAAAGTATATCTTATTTATAAGCAATTGAAGAGAAAATTTTAAAAAATATATATTATTTTCCTTATATATACTAAACTAGAAGAAAACTAAATATTTTGCAATTAATGTAAACTCTAGACTAAAAATACTAAGAGTATTATAGAATATCTTAGACTAAAAAGGAAAAACTGAAAATATTTTATCATCAATGCATATCATGGAGTAGAAGAAAAATAAATTTCAACTATTTAATGTGAATTTTTTTTAATGCAAATTCGAATTTAATCAAACTTTAACGTGGATATCGAATATTAAATGAAAAAAATGAGCTGTTGAAGATAGTAAAAAAAGTTGATGATTATTTTGTTTTACTAGTTTTTCATCACGTGCATGATCACGTATATATCAAGTGACTCAGTATATAATTTTGTAAATATATGAAGAATATTATGAAAACAAAGCTTTGAATAGATGTGTAAGAATTATATATAAATTTGTACATATTTAGTAATAATACTGTTTGCAAAGCAAAATACACAAGAACATCTCAAAAAAACACTTTTTGGCGAATTTATTTTAGAATATTGCAAAAAATAAATTACGATAAAAACAAGAGAAACAAAAGTTATAAGATATATTATCAGAAATTTATCACAACTTTAAATAAAATTTAAATAAATTGAAGATAAAACGATAACTTGTTGATCGATTGCCTTTGCCTAGACAAGTCCAAAATCAATTTTAAAATATGTTTCAATTTTTAAAAAAATAAGCAATTGTTATTTAAAAATAATTTTTAAATAAATAAAATATGTTCCGTGAAAAATCATGATGACAAACACAACTAATATGAATTTAAAAAAAGAGAAAGAGAACAAAATAAAAATACCATGATATTACTACTTGTAATTGAAAATGATTTTGAAGAGCAAACTCGAATAAGAAACAATATAAAATATGTACCATATAAGTGTATACAACAAATTAGGACTAAAATTTAGTCCAAAATTATAAATAGCGGGTGCTTTTGTAAAATATAAAAAACTAAGATAATTTTTTAAAAAAATTCAAATAATAAAATAGGGAAATTTTCATAAATAGCTTAAGTTTGAAATTTAATAAGGTTTGAATGCTATATTTTACATAATTACACAACATAATTTCAGCTATGTGACCTAGAGGGGACGAGAGAGGCAAGCGAGATCGAGAGAGAGATGAGAGAGGCGAAGGAGATCGAGAGAGGGAGGAAAGAGGCGAGCGAGATCGAGAGAGGGAGGAAAAAGGAAAGGTGAGCGAGAGAGCGAAGAAGTGGAGAGAGACGAATTGTATATGTATATCTATTGAATCGACTATGTATATCTTTCAAAATAATTGTATATATGCAGCTGATATACCTATGTAATTGTATATCTAACATGAAATTGCAAAAGAGAGGAGAAAGGCGAGATGGAGAAAGAGATGAGAGAGAAAATAACAACAAACCTTAACTATAGTTATAAATTATACTTTTTTTTACAATCATATAATATAACTACATATCATATGTTTGCCTAGTTACGTAAACATTTGGGTCAAATACTCAAATACTAGATAATGAAAAATTGCATGGGCCAAGCTATATATGCCAAATTTTTTTTGGCCAAAATAAACAATTTCTAGTTAATGGATTTCAAAAAGTATATACCTCTAGGGTTTCCTGAAGGTACCCCTTATAAAAATTCCACTTTTTTCATTTGCCTGAGCCTTCTCTTTCGCCAGCCAAAAGCTTACAGCCTCAAATCTCAAAAATCCCTTTTTTAGCTCTTCAACAATGGCTGTAACCTTCTCAAATCTCCACACTGAAGCTGGTCTCAAGTCCGTTAATGACCATCTTTCTGGAAAAACTTATATTTCTGGGTAAGCTTTTTTTCAGATTCATAACGTGTTATTTTCTTGATTTTTGTTTTTTTTGATTTTTTTGATGTTTTTTTTGCAGAGATCAGCTGACTAAGGATGACATTAAGGTATATGGGGCAATTTTGGAACAACCCAGTTCAGATCTTTACCCCAATGCTAGCAAATGGTATCAAGCTGTTTCTGCAAAACTGGCCTCAAGGTATATTTGTACTCTTTTTGATTTAAAAGTTGGATTCTTTTTTATTGTGTTTTTGTGATTAATGATGAATTATGGAGCTTAATTGTCCTGAGAATGCTTGTGAGTGTGAGAATTGTCAGTTGATTATTCTTTTTAATGTTTTTGGTTGTATCATTTCATTGGTTTTTTTCAATTTTTTTTACCGTTGGAAGTTTGAATCTTTGGTTGGGTTTTTGTTATCTTTCTGATTAATGATGAATCTTGGATTTTAATTTGTCTGGGGAAGTTGTGGGTTTGTTGGATTTGGTAGTGATGGCTTTTCTTTGATTATGCTTTGTAATGTTAATGTTTATATTGTTGTTTGAGTTTCTAAGTGTTTTTGCTTTGAAAGTTAGAATCTTTCATAGTTGTTTTGTTGACATTGTTATTAATGATGAACCTTAGAGTTCAGTTTCTTGGGAATGCTATGAGTGTGAAGTTGACAGCCACATCTTTTCGTTGATTCTTCTTTTTGGTGCTAATTGTTTTGTGTTTATATTATTTTTTGTTTTTCCCAACAATTTTTGCTTCGAAAGTTGTAATCTACTAACTTTAGTGTATTTTTTTGTCGTCTTTCTGATTAATGATGAATCTTGAGTTGAATTTTCCTGGGAAGGTGTTGGTGTTAGAGTTGGCAGCGACCGTTTTTCATTTTGATGCTACTGTTTATTTTATTCTTTGAGATTTCTAAGTGTGTTTTTGTTTTTGATCTTTAGAATCTTTAGTGTGGTTTTTATTGTCTTTATTGATTGATGGTGGTTTTTGGAGCTTAGTTTCCATGGGAGAGCTGTGGGTGTGACAGTTGGCAGCCGCACATTTTCTTTGATTATTCTTTTTAATTCTACCGGCTGTATTGTTCTTTAATTTTTGAACTTTCTGTGCTTTGGAAGTTAGAATCTTTAGTGAGGTTTTTGTGATTTATGATGATTTTGGTGTTTAGTTTTCCTGGGAAAGCTGTTGGTGTGAGATTTGGAAGCCTAGCTGCTCCTGCGGCAGCTGCACCAGCTAAGGAAGCTGCTAAGGTACTTACTATACTGTTGTAGTATTTATCTTTTGGCGTTGACCACTTTTGTTTTCTGCCCAGTTATCAGCACAAAACTTATTACTTCATAAAAAATTGTTGTGAATGTTGTCTGTCACTTGTAAAAAATAAAATAAAATGTTTATTTGATTTTCCAATCATGTTGTGGCAATACAGCTCAGTGAATTGACATTGTTTTTGTTATTCAGTTTCAGCTGTTAAATCAAATGGTGTTCTGCAGTACCAATGTATCTTAACTTAAATGTCGTTTGCCTCTGTCTCTCGCTTTTGGCTAAAACTTTTACTTGTCAGAATTTTACCTTGAAGGATTTCATAAATTTTAAGGCAGTTCATAAATGAAAATAACATTTATATCAAGCTAAATTGACTGTTTTCCCCCCTTATAACTACCCTGTATAATCATAGATACTGCTCATTTGTTCTCTCAAGTAGATATTACTGGATTATGTTTTGTATGGGTTCTTTGTTTTTAACAACCTTCTCATGCCTGGCATGCGTATTTTAAATTCCCATAATAATTCTTACGAACTACTATAGATATATGCTCTGTTGTGGAAGTGTCATGTTCTAATTTCCAAGAGCTTTGACCTTGCACCCTTACCCAATAGTATTCAACTGGTTTACTTTACCATATTGCGCTGTTATAGTGCGTATTATTCATTCATTTAGTAGGGAACTTTTGATTATGTTGATTTTCTCTATGTCCAAAGTGTAGTTTGACATGTTAGATGTTTGCAGCCTGCTGCTGATGACGACGACGATGATGATATTGATCTCTTTGGAGAAGAGACAGAGGAGGAAAAGAAGGCAGCAGAATCAAGGGAGGCTGCTAAGGCATCTGCCAAGAAGAAAGAGAGTGAGCATTGACATTCCTTTTCAGTTGTTTTTGTATACAATGGACAGTTACTTTTTTATATGTGAAATATGTCTCCCTTATCAAGGTTTTTCCATAGTAAAAAAGTGAACAAAGTAGTAGACTCTGAAGGAAAGCAGAAAACAATTTATGTTCCTTTGCTCCAGACAGCTTTAATCTGCTTCCTTCTGTTGTGTCCGTATTTTGTAGGTGGAAAGTCATCCGTTCTTTTGGATGTTAAGCCTTGGGATGATGAAACTGATATGAAGAAACTGGAGGAGGCTGTTCGCGGTGTTCAGATGGAAGGACTTCTTTGGGGAGCATGTATGTCTTATTATTTCTGTTCCACTCCTTGATCATTGTTCTAGTCATATCATCTTAATTTGGTTATTGACTAGCTGTTCTTGTCTGTTTGACAGCCAAATTGGTCCCAGTTGGCTACGGTATTAAGAAATTGCAGATCATGCTTACCATTGTGGATGAGCTTGTCTCGGTGGATACCCTCATTGAGGAACGTCTAACAGAAGAGCCTATCAACGAATACGTCCAGAGCTGTGATATTGTTGCCTTCAACAAAATTTAAGGTCAACACGAGAATGAACTTTCTATCCGGACTGATCCTTGTCAGGCTGTAGTTTTGCTAGTTTTTGAGTTATTCTGATACTTTAGCACTCGTATTTTATGGTGTTGTTCAAGTGCGTTTAGTCGTGAGGATGGACATTTAATTGTGAAAGCATATGGACCTGAGAATTAAGATCATCCATTATACCTCGACTTTTTTGTCATGAGTAATTTTTGAGCTCTCAATTTGTTTTCCCTAGTTATGTGCTGTACTGCTGGATGTGTGAACCTGAATCATATTGAAATAACAGTAGTT